>VDFB02261061.1:243941-294733 GCA_007258455.2 Sequoia sempervirens | reverse complement strand
TAATTAGCAAAGAAAATTTGTTGTTACTTGCTAATATGATGCATGTTGAAATATGACTCAAGTTGTGCCAGCCAATGGTCAAGCTTCTTTGAAAATAGGGTTGCAAGAAAACTTTTCTTATCATAGGACTACATCCTCTCACAAGAAAACAGCTGCTCCTTAGCATTGGATTTCTCAAGGGATACCTGGGTTATTTACTTCATGAGTGTCATAATGATTTTTTCTAGCTTCACCATAGATCTTGAAATGCTTGCCACATATTCTAGCTTGAGAAATCTTTCATCATCCCCAAGAGGTGTTGCATCATCATGTGTCATGCTTCTCACTCTTTATATACAATCTCTAGATTCTATCTCTGGCTGCAAGGAAGTAAATCCAAGCTCCACTTGAACTAGCTGCTCGAATAATGGGCATAAACCTACAAACTTCACACAAACAAACCACACAAAATCCAAGAAAATCCAGCCCTAATACCCATCTGATCCATAATCTAGTGTGGATTTTCCACTACGTAAACTACCATAACAGATCCTATTCTTCCTTAATGTAACTCAATTGCATAAGTTCTATCCCTAATGCAAAAATAAGGAAAAGCAGTCCCTATAGTTGAATCTTAAGAAGAAAACAAAGTATTGAAGTCTGTCGATACAAGAAATGAGCATAAACAGCACTGACAAAGATAATCTACCAGCAATTTGAATTAGATAAACCCAAATTGGGGAAGAACTCCAGACAAGTGGGGTGTTCCTCCTCCTAAAGTCACTATCCCTTGAGCTATTATAATGGCTTTCTTGCCTGGACCAAGGGTTACAAGGACTTCTTTGTGTATACAACAACAATGCCCTACCATACAACTCTCCAATGCTCTCATGCACTCTCCAAACCTTGGATACGCTTTCAAAGAATCATAAGCTGCCAAAAACAGGGCTTACAATCAATTTTCTAAAACATCAAGCATCATAGAAATGGAAAGGAATCTTTTGGACACGTTTTGAATCTCTCAGACCTTGCAGACCTTGTCTCTGTCATTTATGCAACATGTTCATCCATGGCCAAACCTGCTCTGCTTGCCCAGTATTGAACAGGGACAGTTTCGACTACTGTCAGACATATCATTTATGTCTTTTCTTCTGTTGGACCCAGTTTCCTTGTGCAATCAAATCCTTCGGTTACTTATTCCCGTGTTTTCTGATAAACAACTTCTACAACTCAATTTATGTGTCATTTTCTTCATAATGAGCCTTCAAAGTGTGTTAGGCATAAAGGTTAGTTTCAATCAGAATATAAGTGAATATGCTGGCCTACTTAACTACCTTGAGATTCAATTCTGTATCACATCTTCTCAACTAAAAGGCTTTTGGGAATTCACTAGATGAGATATAACTTGCCAACAGCCTTCCATTGTACATGTGCCCTGACGCAAGCAAAGGAAAATTTGTTTTGTATTCTACTTCATAGTCCAAGATGGGAAGGACATCATATGGCTGATCCCAACGGTGTGAACTTCCTCATGTAAACTGCCAAACACTGTTCCATTGATTGTATTCAAGGCAGATTCTTTAGGTGCCCATTGACCTGCACATGGGATTTCTTTTGATGATGCTTGAGAGAGCTGAGAGGGGGGACCAAACTAGCTTAGTATAGATGAGCTAACAATCAGATCATATATGTTTAGCTGTAACTTCTCATAATGTTTTAGGACAGCCAATTGAACAATGTGCAAGTTGGTCAGTTTTAGATTTGGAAAAGGAATCAAGACCATCACAGTTACAGTAGGTTTGGCTATGATATTTTTTTACAAGTTTCAGAACCAGTTCAAGAGCTGATTTCCTATTTGATTTTCAAGGAATTTTTATATTTTCTGTTCAAAAAGGAACAAATTTAAGAAAAAGGATCATTCAATTCATTTAATGATACAACAAAATCTTGTGAAACTAATTTCTGTCAGCATTTGCAGTTGCAGTTACAATCCTACTTCCAGAGACCATGATTTTGAAAAATATAAAGATGCACATGTTTGATCAATATGACTGTCCTTAGTAATTATAACCTTCTTGATAGTCAAGGGTGTATGTTGGCACAGTGGTATAATGTTTGGGTTAAGTATGAGAAATTGAAGATTAACATAGATGTACCAGAAAAATATGATTGTGTGATCTTATAAATGATTAAACTGTATAATGAATGGAGGATTTTTGTGTACTCACCTCATCATAAAGATATGGAAATTGATAACCAAATTTCTTAGCTTCTTCAGCCATAAATTCTGGACCATCCTGTCAATAAACAGGCAAATTCCATTGGAGTTCAGCAGTACATGGATTACTCCACCCACAACTAATCTCTTTCACTTTCCTTCCCCTTCTGATTTCAAATTCTTATTGAAAATTAAGGTTTGACCGATTTATCTAGCCTCAAGAAACAAAGTGGAAATACACAGCATACCTCAGGGTGAGTGACAGTAGAATTAGAAGATATTGCCACAACAGCAAGCCCCTTCTGTACCGTATCAAGATTGTCACGTCTCTCTCATGACCAGTTTCATTCAAAATAAGAAAAAAACAGAATAATGGTGTAACAAATAATTAGCAAAAACTGGGTCTGCTCTGAAGTCAAAATTACTTACAGGCATGTAGTCATTTGCAAGTTTGACAATCTCTTTCTTCAAATGTATGACAAAAGGACAGTGGTTACAGATAAACATAACCTGCAATGATACAGACTCATCACAAGCCATTCAATCACTCATTTCAATTGAAGAAAGGAGGGAAAGATAATTCTCAATAGAGATAACACAATACCAGCAGTGCCGGATGGCCTTGAAAATCATCCAACTTCCAGACTTTACCGGTCAATGGCTCTGGGAGCTGCAGAACAAATTCACACCCAGACAGATACTAACAAAATTAAAACGCGTTCTGGACAACAGAATTAAAAAATGGGCAGATTGCGAAATTGCTGAAAAATGGAAAGAAATGAAAACGATGCCACCAACCTGGAATTCCGGGGCCTTGGATGAGAGAGGAAGAGGCTTGGACTCCATGCTACAGACTGTAATGTAATTTTGGGTGCAAACTTTGAAGCGTTAGGTAGTATAATTCTAAGGAGGACACTTCCAAATTGCAAAGATCTTTTAAAGACAATTCTCTACACGAAATCTACGGTGTTTCATTGGAAAAACAGGGTAAGAGTATTTATTGAGTGTTTATAAATAAAAAAATCTATTCAAAAAATTATTCAAGCAGATACATTAAAGTTATAGTTAAATTGCGCAGAGATCTTTACAAACCAAAATATCAGATAAAAACTCAAATAACTGGACAGTGTAAGGTTTGGATTCCTTCCAGAGAGCTGAGAGTACATACCAAAGGTTTTAGAGTGTACGCAGACCGTCCGGTACAAGAGTTATTTGAGTTTGATTTAAGTTACAGCCATAGTCACTGACACTATATGATGCAACTAATTGTTATATGCTTTCTAGAATATACCTACGGTTTCTAACTTTTAGTTAGTATAAACTTTCTTGGAAGAGGGAAAAGTAAGGTTATCAATGAAGATTTTATTCAGCTTTGGTGAAAAATAAATAAAATGAGAGACTTTATCTCATGATTTTCTCATGATTTTGACATGATGCCAACTCTTCAGAAAAAATTTGTGGTCAAGTTCATGTATAGTATTTTTTATTTGAAGGAATAAAAGGTTTTTAACATTTAGTGATTGTAATTTCTTTTGAGAAAAAAAGTGTGAGGTTTTCTAATGAGAGATTCCATCCTCATGATTTTGACATGATGTTTATTGTTCACAATAATTTTGTGGTTGTGCTTATGTGGAGTGTTCTTTTTTTTAAGTAATTGTAAAGGAAAATAAACTTTTCTTAAAGTTTAATTTAGGTTAATTCAACAAGACGTACACACATAAATATAAAATTAATTTAGATTAATTAATTACTTTTGTGGGTGTAGATATTAGAAATAGTAAAATAGTACATGTTAATTAGATATTAAATGTATAAGAGAAATAGTATTTAAGTCTAAGTTCAAAAGAGTAATTTTGATATGGCATTGAAATGTGAATATCTCAAGATTGAGAACAATGCTTCTTCAGAAAAATGTCTTGGAATTATCACAAATTTTATCTCATGTACATGGCTAATATGTGATTATATATTATTTCCATATTTGTAGATATGTTTTATAACTTGTGGATTTAATCTTGATGGTTGTGTAGTTTTGCACTCTAATTTACCTAATTTGTTGTTAATCACTCTGCTTGATGACTAATGGTATTTAAAAACACCTTTAGAGGATTGTCTAATCACTAATGTACACATTCTCCAAGTTCAACCCTAAAAAAGGATCTTTATGGTTGTGCAAATAATTGAATGCATCAATCTTCAAACACACATGCTTCTAGGATGGTTATGCAAGTTATGATTCATTTCAATGCACCAAGGAAAGTGTTCTTAGCATGCTACTTTCTTAAATGTGAATTATTTGTCCTTGATATTCAATTATGTTAAATGAATGTAATTGAATGTCTTTAAATACAAGGAAAAACAATATTTTTGCAAACATGAGTTTAGTTGACTTTAGGTAGGAAAAGGATAGGAAATCATCAACAAAAAATTGAAATTGGATTTTAAAAAATCAAGGGTCAAATCTATAGGTACAAGGGGATCTTGTATCTAAGGGAGTGACCTAAGACAAAAGACTACTAATATCAAGGTTTACTAATGAATGTATGGGGATGGGTACAACAATGGGCATAACACATGTCAAATATGTGGAATGTCTATAGATATGGATAATATGGGGCTAAGTGTGGGAAAATGTGTAAATTGGTGCATGATAGCATTAAGGTATGAGCCCAATTTTGTATAATAATGTATCATTTTTAATATGTGATTGTATTAGTCCTCTCACAAACGGGTGCAAAACTAATAGTGTGTTTATCCCTTACTCTATCGCTCACACTCCCTCCCTCTCTTAAGTCTCCCTCTCACCCTACCTAGATAACTCTCTCTATCTCACTCCCCTCTCTCTTAGGTCTCTCCCTCTCTCTATCCCTCCCTCCCCCTATCTCTCTCTCAATCCCACCCTACCTAGATAACTCTATCTATCGCTCTCCCACTCCCCCCTCTCTTTCTCTCAGGTCTCTCCCACCCCCTCTCTCTCTCTTAGGTCTCTCCCTCAAGCACCCTACCTAGGTAATTATCTCTCTCTCTTGATCTCTCCCTCCCTCTATCCCTCCCACCCTACCTAAACAACTCTCTCTCACTCCAACCCCCTCTCTCCCACTCCCTCTCTCCCTCTCTCTCCCTCTCCCTCTCTCTCAAGTCTCTCCCTCCCTCTATCCCTCCCACCCTACCTAGAAAACTCTCTCTCACTCCCATCCCCCCTCTCTCTCTCAATCCTTCCCATCCCCCCTCCCTCTATTCCTCTCACTTCCATTTCTTTGTGTATCCCTCCTTCCCTCCCCCTCTCTCTTAGGATGCTCCCTCCCTCTATCCCCCCAACCCCATCTCTCTCAAGTCTCTCCCTCCCTTTATCTCTCTCACCCCCTCTCTCTCTCTCTCATGTCTCTCCCTCCATCTATCCCCCCTACCCTCTCTCTCTCTTGGGTCTCATATTCCCTCTATCCCTCCCACACTACCTAGACAACTCTCTCAATCCCTCTCTCTTAGGTTTGTCCCTCCCTCTATCACTCCCAACCACCCCTCTCTCTCAGGTCTCTCTCTCCCACCCTAGCCTAGATAACTTTCTCTTTCCCTCTCTCTCTCAGGTATCTTACTCCCACCTTACCTAAATAAGTCTCTCTCACTCCCTCTCTCTCTAAGCTCTCTCCCTCCCTATACCCCCTCTCTCTCTCTCTCAAGTCTCTCCCTCTCACACTACCTAGATAACTCTCTCTCTCTCTATATATATATATATATTAATATTATAATGTAGTATATATAGTATATAATATATAATATATATAGTATGTATTATATAATATATAATATATAATATATTACATAATATAATATATATATACTATATAGTATATGTATTATAGTGTATATTAATATATTATATATATTATGTATTATTAACAATAATACAAAATATTATAAATACTGAAGGTAAATATAGAGATGCAAAATTGACATCATGCATCTAATCCGGATTCACTAATTCCATATCGTCCTTAATCATCCCTTTATCATCATTTTCCCTCTTTAATTAAATAAATCATCTTCTATTTGATTAAATCTCCTAAAGTAATCCATTTAAATTAAATAAATTCATCTTTATTTGATTTAGCACTAACATCATCCTCTTTGATTAAATAAATCAAATCTTTATTTAATTAAATCTAAAATCATTTTCATCTCCTTTTGATTTATTTTAATCCATAAATTTAAGTCAAAAGTCAAAATTGCCTAATCTCCTATTAAATTTATCAAATCCTGATTAATTTAATCCTAATCACCTAAATCCTCTAGATTTTACAACTTGTGCAATAAATCATTTATTTTGATTTATTAAATCTCCTAATTACTTTCAACATAACATCTTTGAGGGAATATTCTCCCAATTTGAATTTTCCCTCCCACGTGAATTTTCCATCCAACAAAGAATTTAAGAGCTCTTACATGTCTCTTACACAAGTCAAACTTGGCATTTAACTCATCTTTCATCCCCCCTAAACATGTCACTTCATCAAATTCAAAATTCAAACTTGCACATTGATCAAAATGTGTTCAACCTCCCTCCATTGGAATGCTGACAAGTGGCACAATGTCATTGGATTATCTTTTATCCCACATTCCTCCTATCGTGCATTCTCCTATCATTCTATTCTATAAATAGAAACCCTCTCCATTGATTTAATCCTCCATAATCTTAGTATCTTTGTTATACACACATCATCTTGCATCTTGTTCATCATATCACATAGCATCTTCAAAGCAGTTTTCATCATTTAGCTTATCAAAAGGGGTTGGGAAAGGGCTACTTTCCACATCAAAGTAGCACCAATCCCCCTATGGGATGATGTTTGAGTAGTTTAGGGATAGATTTCATGCTTATCTTACTTATAGTTTCATGTTAGTTTGATAATGTTATTATTTCCTTTATGTTTGCTCAACAATTCCATGGGGAGGGCTTTTATCTCATTTGTTCAAAATTGACTGATTTAATACCATATTTTTCAATCTTTGATCAATGTAGATTTTGTTCTTCACATTTTGGCGCCCATCGTGGGGCAGAAATATAATCTTTGTTTTTGTTCATCTTTGTTTATTTCAAGCATTAGATAAGAAACATAAAGTCTTTCTTCACTGTCTAGATAGAACTTACAACTTTGTTTGCTCTGTTATCGATCATGTAGACTTCAAACTTTGTTTGCTTTGTGCTATTCACATTTCAAGTGTAGGTCATTGTTTGGTAATCATGGTTGTGGTACAAAAGACAATAATCCCTTTTGTTTATATAAATTAGTTACCCACTGAGCATGCATTTCATTAATCTTTGTTCTCAAAATATGGTGAAATGATCAAGAAGGGCCAGAAAATATGTGAATAAAAGCACATAGTCAGTTTGTTTAGCTATATTCTTGGAAAGTATCATTGAGATTTTTGTCAATCAATCTAGTTGGTCGAGTTCAGGATGTAGTGTTTTCTATTCCTCACCTTCGGGTGTACGCATTTATCTCACACACGTACATAGCTTGTGTAAGCTTGTAGATGTTTTTTTTTTGTGCATTTTCCTCACCTTCTGGTCTATGCATTTATCTCTTTCTTATAAGAACAGAGAACAAACAACAAAGGGAAAAGTGATGCAGTTCTCCCAAAGACTTCGAGTTGAGGAAGCTGATTCAAGGCAGCTATCACCAGGAAATAAATGTAAGCAAGTCAATGAAACTGAACAAACAAATTCTTCGGTAGGAAAGTGATGACAGTGATTTGCTAGTCTGAATCTCATTTCTAGTAAACTCATATTTGTCATTTGTCAATTTGGGGTCATGAGCCTTTCACATTTCTTTTCATCGTCTAATGCATCTAATGTCATTTTCAACTTTTTATTTGATGTTCTTTGTAAAAGTTAGTTTAGCTTGAAGTGTTCATCAAGGCAGCATCTAACAGCATTGTAAAAAGCTCGCTTACTAATCTATGGTGTTAACCTCATTGTCTCTTTCAACCCCCTACTCCACGTTGATGTAGGTGCCATTCGAAGCAAATGAGTTCCTTGTAGTTTCATTTCCACTTTTAAGCATTTAAGGTTTGTATGTTGGGATCTTCTTGGATAAAAGATCATTGATATGTTTATGAGTAGGGCCTCTCAAATCAAAAATCATTGCAAGCTAAAGCGAAGAGAGATCACCAGGCTCTCAAATCATTGCAAAATCTTTGTTCCAAATAACTTTTAAGTTGTGCGCCTATGTCTATTATGTTTGTATTTGCAGATTTATTTGTCACTTTCCAGCCTATTACTTTGTTGGTCGTAGCATGTGAAGGAGATTTAAAAGGTGAAATCTAGAGTCTCCCAAAGTATCTCGATGTGGATTTGTTGAAAGTGCATGTTAGATGATAACTGGCAGTTGGAGGATACGAAATCGACAAATACATAATCACTGCATTGAAGGCTACACTGCGTTAATTCATCAATTAATGTGTTAGATGGGAAACACATCTTTCTCTGGCATGCATTAGATCAATACTTTGTTTGCACATTGAATGGGAATTTTGTGGAGGTGTCATATCAAGTAGTAACGTGCCTTATGTGGCTCACAGTCCATTCTCTCTATGCAATTCATGGTTGCCAGTGTTGTGCAGTTAATGTTTTTTTATTCCCTTTTACATTCTGCAGAAGAGGAGGAGCATTAGTTGACAACAACGGAAGAGGAGGAGAATTCTGCTCTTGTCTTGTTCGGCCTCTAACATTTCTATCTGAAATCCAAACGTCAAACCATGAGAACGCATTTCTTGTTGAATATAATTGCAAAATAAAAGTGAAAAAGAAATTGCAGAAAGTAAAATATTAAAAACAATCACAAATCAAGAACAACAGATTTATCATGGTTCACCATCAATTTGATGGCTACCTCCACACTCATGGATTATCTCTTATTATTTCCAAGTTCTGAATTAATTACATTCAGCCAGCAGCTTGTTAATAAAACAGTCTCCAACCAATATATGGAAAAATCCATTCGAAATAGACTACTTCTAAATTGGCCACACATGCCAATAGAAGTAATTACAAAATAAGAAATCATTTCAAATTATGAAGGCAACATGCTAATTTGGGCTTCACTTAACCCAACAATCTTCCACTTGAAGACCAAATTGCTACTCAAAAATATCCCACCACTGCAGAGTTAATGTCAGAGTTGCACAAGTCCGAGAGAAGCTCTACAGAATTTGAACTTCTCCCTTAGAACTACTTTCGTCAACATGTCAGTTGGATTCAATTTTGTGTCAATTTTTGCCACCTGCAGCTTGCCTTCTTCAATACAATGGCGAATGAAGTGATATCGCAGCTCTATATGTTTCGTCCAATTGTGAAAGGCTAAATTTTTTAACAAGTGAATAGCACTATTGCTATCACAAAAGAGAGTGAAAAATGATTGCTGAAACCATAAATCACCTATCAATCTTTGCAACCAAATCATTTCCTTTGCCCCTTCCAAAAGAGCAATATATTTTTCTTCCATAGAAGAAAGTGCAACCACTTGTTGCAACCGAGAAACCCAACTGATTGCTGCCCCAACAAAGGTGAATACATAACCAGTGGTAGAACGTCGTTTATACAGTTCCCCAGCCATATCTGAATAAACATAACCTCGTAGATGTATGTTCTTACCACCAAAACATAAACTGCGATTAGAAATACCTTTCAAATACCTGGATATCCACTTTATTGCCTACCAATGTTGTTTACCTGGATTACTCATAAATCTGCTCACTACTGCCAGTGCCTGAGCAATATCCAGACGAGTACAAGTCATGGCATACATTAAACTGCCAACTACTGATGAATATGGAACACATTTCATGTATTCTTTTTCTTCATCTATTTTAGGACACATAGCTAGGATAACTTAAAATGATCAGCCAAAGGAGTACTCACAGATTTGGCATTCTTCATATTAAATCTATCTAAGATTTTTAGAATATATTTTTCTTGAGATAATCTAAGTTCTCTCTTTTTCCTATATCTAATTATATTCATCCCAAGAATCCTCTTTGCTGCCCCTAAATCCTTCATGGAAAATCTTTGAGATAAATGTTGTTTTAACTCACAAACTATCCTCACACTATTACCAGCAACCAACATATCATCAACATAAAGTAATAAAATGACAAACTCACCATTTGGAAGCTTCTTGTAATAAACACATGGGTCCGAATCACAACGAATAAATTGTTGCTGAGTCATAAAGCTGTCAAATTTTAAATACCATTTCCTGGGGGCTTGCTTGAGCCCATACAAACTCCGCTTCAATCTGCAATATAAATGCTTTTGACCCAGTTTTGCAAAACCTTCAAGCTGCTCCATGTATAATTCTTCTTCAATGTCTCCATGAAGAAAATCAGCTTTGACATCTAATTGCTCAAGTTCAAGATCCCAAATGGCTGCCAAGCCTAACACTGCTCGAATAGTGGTCATTCACACAACTAGTGAAAATATCTCATTGAAATCAATTCCTTTTTCCTGAGCAAACCCCTTGACAACTAATCTGGCCTTGTAACGTTGATGACCTCCCTCTTCCTCTTTCACACGATACACCCATTTATTCTTCAGAGGTTTCCGATTTGGCGGAAGAGGAACCAAATCCCAAGTGTCATTTGTTCACAAAGACTCCATTTCTTCATTCATTGCCTCCATCCATTTGACCGAATTTGCATCTTTGTAAGCTTGTTTGAAAATTGTTGGCTCTGCTTCACCACAAAGCAATAATTCATAATCATAATTATTAGAAGAAAATAACTCAAAATCATTATACTTTGTAGGTAGCTTCCTCTTCCGTGTTGATTTCCTCAATTGAGAAACACTATCTGATTGTAAATTTCCCTGTGTCTATATATTTTCCCCAATATTTTGTAAATTTCCTCCAATACATTGATTTCCTACATTCTCTTTATTCTGTAAATAATCACCCATACCCTGTTTTGAAATACTCCCCTGTGCATTGCTCTGTTCATGTAAATTTCTATCTAAAATCTGCATATCATGTGAATACTGTGCAGAGAATGTTTGAGGCAGCAAAACATTTAAAGGCTGCATTGAATTTGTGGAGGGCAGCGGATGAATTCCTAAAGGTTGTGCATTTATCATTGATGGTAGCAACTGAATATTGCCAGTCTATGTAGACACAAAAGGAGGTTGTGTTGGAGTATATTCAGTTAACATTTGACTGATAGAAGGCGGAAAAGGCATTATAGAAGGCTCCACATGAAACAAAGAGGATGCTGGCAAAGAGTGCGAAGATCCTTGTGGAGGTTGGACTCCAAATTTTGAAGGCTGCGAATTATGATTTAAAGACTGTGAATTATGCAATGCCTTATGTATTAAAGGCTGCGAGCTGGTTATGGGATGGTGTGCATTGCTTTATGACGGGTATGCATGAGTTTGAGTGGGTTGCGTATGAAAAGAGGGCAGTGAATAATCAAACAGGGACTACGCTTGAGGAGCAGGAGGCATCGAATTAAACAGATAAGGTTGCAAACTAGTGATAGGTTGTGTGCTTGTATAAATAGGGGCACCAACATATGAAGGCAGAGCATGTAAATTAAATAACTGCAAACAAACAGGGGTGCTCGAATTTGAAGAAATGACTAAGGGCTGGGAGAAAGAAATTGAAGTTTTCTTGACACGACCATTGTCAAATAAATCAACATCATAATATTCGTCAGAAGATTTGTCCAGAGGTTGCAAACCTAGAAATTTTTTCTCATTGAAGACAACATCCCGACTGTGAACAATCTTCTTTGCAATGGGATCCCATAGCCTAAAACCAAATTGATCTTCTCCATAGCCTAGAAAAATACATCTTTTCGATTTGAAATCAAGCTTCGTTCATTGTTCTTTTGGAATATGCATGAATGTTTCATAGCCAAACACCCGCAAATGATGATATGAAATTATTTTCCCAAGCCATCTCTCCTCAGGAATGTCAAAATCCAAATGAGATGAGGGGGCACGGTTGATCAAATATAATGCAGTGTTGCATGCCTCTACCCAAAACTGTTTTCCCAACCCGACATTGGAGAGCATACAACGGGCTCTCTCTAAAATTGTCTGATTCAACCGATCAGCTGCTCCATTTTCTTGAGGGGCGAATGGGACCACCTTGATTCTATGAATGTCGTTGTCTACACATAAATGATCAAACTCTGAGGAGAAAAATTCTCCTCCATTATCAGTTTTCAAACATTTAATCTTATGCCCTATTTGATTTTCGACAAGAGCCTTGAAAATTTTAAATTTTGAAAAAACTTCTGACTTTTTATTGAGCATGTAAATCCAAACTTTTCTAGTGCAATCATCCAAGAAAGTAACAAAGTAATTTGCACCACCAAATGAAGTTACCTCAATGGGACCAAAAATGTCTGAATGCACAAGTGCCAAAGGAGTAGTTTTATGATCATGGCTTGTCCTCAAGAAGCTGGCCCGACTTTGTTTGCCATAGAGGCAATGTTTGCAAAACTGCAAATCCATCGATTGCAAGCTGGGAAGTTGATCTCGTTGAAGCATTACTTCAAGACCTTTTTTGCTCATGTGACCGAGCCTCTTATGCCAAATTTCTGAATTGTTGTCCATGACTGTCATGGCAGCTCCCACTTCACCATGGAATTTTAAAATATAAAGATTACCCAACTTCTTGCCTTTTGCAATCACTAAAACCCCTTTTGTTACTTGCCAGTTTTCTAAAGAGAATTTAACATCACACCCAAAAGCAATTAATTGACTCACATAAATTAAATTTCTTTTCAACAAAGAAACATATTTGACATCCTTTAAAATCCATTGACTGCCATTTTTTAAATTTAAAACTATATCACCCTTACCAACAATTTCACACTCCTTATTGTCACCAAGAAAAACCTTACCAAAAACACCTTCTTGGAAATTTGTGAAAGCTTTCCTACATGAAGTAGCATGGAAAGAAGCTCCAGAATCAAGTACCCAAGAGTCTACAGTTGTTTCTCCAGCAGCCAGGATTAAAACTCCATCATCCTTTTCACCTACAGTGTTTGCTTGATTTTTAATGACTATGTCTTATGCCTTCTTATAATTCTAGCAAATTTTTCTTTGTATGGCCTGGCTTGCCACAAAACCAATAGGCGCCTATTTTTCCTCTTAACCGCAATCTGGATTTTGATCTCCTTCGATTATTATATTTGCCTCTTTCTTTACTTCTACCTCTATTAGCAATACTTACAACCATTAATGCCTCACCAGACGAGGGTTCCTAATTTTTTCTCCACCTATCTTCACTCAGTAAAGTGGCTGCAACATCATCGAATTTCAGCTTGCTTTTGGCAACCACCGAAGTGCTCACTTCCATCACAACACCTTCCCAACTATTTGGTAAAGAACATAGTAAAAAAATAGCTTTGATCTCATCATCCAAATTAATGCCTACAAAAATCAGCTAGGTAACTAATGTATTAAATTCATTCAAATGATTGGACATAACCCCTCCTTCTCGCATTTTTAAATTATACAAATTTTTCATAATAAATACCTTATTGAAAGTAGAATCCATCTCATACATTGAAGATAATTTTTCCCACAGCTCCTGTGTTGTCTTCTCTACAGAGACATTAAATAAGACATTGTTGGACAGCGACAGGAAAATTGTAGCTCTTCCTTTTTTGTCCAGCTTCTCCCATTCTTCATCTAATAGAGAACCTTTCCCTTTGGCTTTGCTAGCCAATGCATTCGAAAGATCTTGTTTGATGAGAAGGGATTCCATCTGCACTTTCCAAAGGCTAAAATTTTGTCCTGCAAACTTTTCTATTTTCCACTTGCCTGCATCTTCCATGGCTGCAGAAGTTCTTCACAATTTCCTGCACCAAATTTCTCCAACCCACTCTGATACCAATTGTTGAATATAAGTGTAGAATAAAAGTGAAAAATAAATTGTAGAAAGTAAAATATTAAAAACAATCACAAATCAAGAACAATAGATTTATCATGGTTCACCATCAATTTGATGGCTACCTCCACACTCAGGGATTATCTCTTGTTATTTCCAAGTTTTGAATTAATTACATTCAGCCAGCAACTTGTTAATAAAACAGTCTCCAACCAATATATGGAAAAATCCATTTGAAATAGACAACTTCTAAATTGGCCACACATGCCAATAGAAGTAATTACAAAATGAGAAAGAATTTTGAACTATGAAGGCAACATGCTAATTTGGGCTTCACTTAACCCAACATTTCTTTCATCCATTCTATCAAATAGCTTGTGTGCCCTCCTATCTTGATCTTTGCACAAAACAATGTAGATAAGATCTATTTTGATCTGTGCAATCCACAGTATCTCCTCTTTTAATTTGTTGTTTTACTAACATCATAGAGATTCAAAGGTTTAATTAAATTTGATTGATTAACACTGGTAAAATGTGCAGGATAGACGTCCAAACATTTTGGCATAGGAAAATAAGATGTTGGGCACAACTTTACACCATCCAATTGCACTATCTTGAAAGCCAAGAAAAGTCCACCAAAAATTTTCAGATTTGTGCTGTTAAATTCTCTCTGTTTGTTTTTGAGATATATATATCTGTCTCTCAGAAGATTTTGTAATATGACAAGCAGGTGGAAGGGGAGTCAGAACTTTGTGAGGAGTAGGTATGACCACTTTTTGCCTCAAATCAGCGGTGACTCTTGCTAACATACCTCCATCAATGAAACCACCTTTGCTGAGAGCGTAAAATGGACACAAGTGTTTGCGTAAACAAATCTGTCTGTGCCTCCTCAACTAGATTTTGGTACTCTTCAATATCTTTATTGTACGTGGACAGATTCAACACAAGCCTATTAATTCATAGCAAATGAAGTTTCTGCAAATTTCATGTCTTTTTTGTACAATTTCTAGAAGTCTAAGGAGGGAAACCGCAATTGAAATAACTCAAACGTTGACTATCTTCATTTTAAAATCAATCATTCTTGAGGCAGGCTCCTCTTTTTAAATTATCAATACTTCTAGTTGTGGGCGCATTCATAACCGTAGTTCTAAAACAACTTTCCTTACCATCACATGCAGTCTGCCTTAATATTTTATGACTTTTGTCCTTGATGAGAATTTTATTTTGGCTAGTGATGAGTATGTGTGAGTCTTTCTCGCAGTCATATCACCATTTACTTCCTATCTAGTAGAGATATGGTCGTGCCCAGATGGTAGTTATTTCAACAATTTGATCCATTAATGGGATGTAGGTAGTTGGTTAGTTTTAATTTGACTAGTTGTTGATTCTCATAAATATTATTTGCCTCCTAAATAATAGCCTTCAAAGAAACCACTTATTTCAATCCAAAGGTTAGATTTTGCATCATCATTTTGTAAATGTTCATTTGGCATCATGTGTTGATTAACTTTTGATGCTCTAACCATTATTTCTTTTGCAGATACTTGACATGACAAGCATAAATTTTCTTGGTGTGATAATGTTGGATGCTTTATTGTTCCCTCACATATAATATTTCATTTGAGATAACTTTGTATTGTTTGAAGGGAGAGTTTGCATAGAGAATCGGTGGCATTGGAATCGAGGAACCACAAGCGGATTTGAGTTGGTGAATTGGACATTGAAATTGAAAAAGAATTTCTAAATGCTTATTGTAATAGCTTGAAGTGTCTATTTCCCACTTTTGTTTTCTGTTTTAAGCCAATTAGATCATTGATTTTCTTTCAAAGATGGGCTAAAGCTGAACATTACAAACTTACTAGGCTTTGATTTTAGATTAACAATTGAACAAGAAAATCTCCATTTTTCATTTTGGTGTTCTAAATAGAATCAAATCATTGCTTTGTGGGTTTAAAATGAACAAGTGCTTCTTTGTTTTGTAATTGCTTACTCAAAGTAATACCATCAAAAGGTTGTATGCACTTCTCTTGTGCCTCACAACGATCTTGAGAATCAAAAGGCCTTTTGGTGATCTTAAGTTGGGTAAATTAATTGCCTCCACATTTCATTTTGGGATTAAAATTGAACAAAACATCTTGCAATTGTGAGTGGATCATATTGCGTACATTCTCTCTCTTTGTGTTGCAACAAAGATTGATCGAGTTATGGGTATTGTTTTGCTCACTTTTGTTTATCTTATAGGGCCTTCCTTGTGGGAAAAAGTAATCACCCAAGGGAATGACCCAACTGGTAACACACTAAAGACAAGTGTGTTTCCATTTGGTATATAAGTGTGGATACTAGAAAAAAGGCCAATATCATGCGGCTGGTCCCATCGAGAAGGGAAGAAATGGTCTCTCGCCACATGGGTCAATCCCTACAAACGGAAAGTCCGAATTAAAACCCTTGTTTAGAAAAGGCCAAAATCCTTGATCTATTTGTTGGTGCAAGAACGATCGTTCTGAAGCCACCCCACACTTTTACGATTTTTAGTAGAAATAAAAAGTATTCCATGGGATTTTCATGGATGTTGATACTTGGCTGCCCCATATAAGTGAGTGTCATGGAGGGGAGCAAGTGGGGTCAAGCATCTAACCATTCGCTAAAAACAAGTGTAGCTGGACTTGTCCAAGTGGGGATTCAACAAATACAGTCTTTCATAGCCATAGGGTTGTACTTGTTCTTGGAAACAAAACACTTTGCTTGTTCATAAACATTTGAAAACAAACATTTAACATGGGCATCAAATCTCAAAACCTTTAGGAGAAGCAAATATCCTTGAGCGAATTCACATGCTATTGCTTTCCCTTGGGATTCGTATCCTTAGATGTTTCTAGGCATTTGGATTTCATCTCAATTTGCTCCTACTAAAGTCAATGTTAAGTAACTTTTTCCTTGATTTCCTTGATTTCCACATGATACACTTTGTGGGATGAGAAGAAGTTAAGACATTGGACAGATCTAGTTTTAAAAACCTAATCAAGAAGTGTGGATGTGGTAAAAAGAATCCATTAAGAAAATATTAAATTAATTGAACCCCACACGAGTGCTTGTTATCTTTTGTCTTATGGTTTTCCATACAAACATTGGTCTTTTGGTTTGAACTACTCTGAGAGAAAAGCATGTTATTCAATATCTTGGTCTAGTAAACAAGTCCTTCTTAGGTTCATTTAGGATCAAAATCAAACACTTCATCCATCCCAAACATCTATCAAAATCCATCCCACCAAACAACTTTAAGAGCTTTGGAAACATCATTGTCTAGACTTGGGTACATCCCTAAACCAAATCAAAATCATTTGTTTAGTTAGGTGTATGTGGATGAATCATTCCTCACATACTTAGTTAAATCAACACACCTTTGAACAAGTTCATCCTAAGATCATATCTAACATCTTAGGGTTTACAAGTCCATATAAATCCAAATCAAATCAAATCCTAAAGTCTAGCATTGATCCAAAGTTCCTAAAAGTTCAACGCCCATATCATTCACCCTTTTCATACTTCATCTCATCATTGGTCCTAAATACCTTAGGGGTCACTTTTGCAACAAGGTCAAAACACAAGAAGAACATGGAATATAAACTTGATCCATACATCATGAGCAGTCTAAACCAATCAAACTATCAAAGCCTTACAATACCAATTGATTATCAACACTCACATTTATACAATCAGTACATGGGATCATTATCTCCTACAAACCTCAATGGTACAACAAATGTGAGTATGCCCAGTCAAAATTTTGGAACACCTTTCCCGATGGTAGATTTAAATCCAAGTCCAAACTTACAAATCTATCAACTAAACAATCAATGCATGAGTCTTCAAAAAAACATCATCCCACCAAATCCATACATGCAAAATGTGAATATAACAAGTACAAGTTTTCCAAACATGAACATTTCAAATCCACCCTTGGTAAACTTTTGGATAGATATGTTTTCGAATCATACAAATATTGTTCAAAGTCTAAACAAGATTTTAATGAATCCATGTATTGATCCAAGTCAAGGTAACACCATGAAAAATCAAAGTTACCTAAATCAAGGAAATGCAATTCCCAACCACAACAATGTTCAATTTCAACCTATAATGCCAAATCTGAACATCATCCCAAATCAAAACATTGTCCAAAATTAATTTGTCCATGATCCAATGCAAACACCAAAAGTGTACATTCCAAATCCGCTTGAACAAAATCCAAATCAACTATATCAAGGGAATCAAAATCAAAATAAAGATCAAAATTCGCTAGATCAACTTGCTTCACTCGCCAAAATAATTGACTTATTTCACCAAGACACATGTTCACTCCAAAATCAATTGGTTAAACCATGTCATCAAAGCATTGAGTTGTGTCCACAACCACATCAAGAACAATATCTCCAATGTCAAGAAGTTAGATATCAAGATCAACAACATCAACAACAAATCCAACCCCCACATCTCAAAGATCAATCACCACATCTCCAAAATCAATCACTACAAGGCCAATTTAAAGTACAAATCTCACAAGGTAACAAGCGAAAATACACACCACTTGGGAAACCAATCGAATCGGTCATGCAACAGTTAGTGCAAGGAAATCTCATCAAAATCCCCATTTATGCAAACTATCAAGAACCCCTACTTAAACCACCAGGGTTTAACGAGAAGCACCTTTGTGATTTTCACAAAACAAAGGGACACACAACATCAAATTGCATTCGACTCAAAAGTCTCATCCAAGACCTTATTGATAAAAAAATAATAGCTATTGGGGACAATGATGAAGATTCAACCACTAGCGATAGCATTGACAATCTCCCCACCACAATTGTTAAATACGATGATCAAAATCTATTCATCAATGAGCACCTTGAAGATGTTTCTACCTCATCTAAAGATCAAATCAACATATATCAAGAGTCACTTTTCAATCATGATCAAAATCCACCAACAATACCCAACAATGATCCAATTCAAGAAATGTCAACATCACTTGACCCTATCGTTGAAGACATTGATAATCTCTCTGCCACAATTGTTGAAAACAATGTTCAAGATCTCTCCATTAATGAGCACATTGAAGATGTTTCTATCCCATCCGATGATCAACTCACCATACATCAAGAGCCACTTTTTAGTGATCTATTTCAAGAAGTGTTGGAATTATTTGGTCCCACTGACATAATCTACGATCCATCGACTAATGATCATATTGAAAATGTCTCTACACCGCCTTATGAGTTAGAGGACATATCTCAAAAATTTATCCCAAAGCATGATCAATATCTTTCACCAAATTCTAGCAATGGTCCTTTCCAAGACATATTCACATCCTTTGACCTCATGGTTATAGATATTGAAGGAATCCTCAACTCAACATTTGATCCAAGTTCACTTAGGGATCAAGAGGATATTGAGCCACTTCCCAAGCCTAATGAAGATATCCAAGAACCTTTTGTAAGCAATCCATCCTTTGAAACTACCTCATGTCAAGAACTTGATCCAAAGCATGTCAAAAGCAATTTTGAAATCAATCAAGATCAAGAATTTGTATCTCCAAGATACTACAATGATATAATGGACACTCTCCTATCTATACAAGATGTCACAAATGATGATCACATCCACATAGCACATACTCCTCCATCTACCCATGAGATTATTTCTGTGGATGGACACGTAGATGATCTTTATTCAAAACATGATTCCTTTACTCTTGACATTATTACACAAAAAGAGCAGGTTATTGATTCCTACAGTCAAACTGAATTATCAACAACAAGATCAGATATATCCCAAATTTAGACTGAGGACATCATGTATGAAGATATCTAGCATTATCCACTCAAGGAAACAGTGATAGAACAAGATATTCCAGAGTTAGCAGAGCAACAAATTGAAATAACGTCATCTACAGTGGTTATTTATCAGAGAATTCTTACTAAACAAGACATCTCAAAATAGGAAAAATCAAAGAACAAAGGTACCACTACCACCATACTAGGGGAAACTATGTCTCAAAAAATGTCAACATAGGGAGCACGAAGAATGTTATCAAAGAAAAAGAAGTTGAGAAGCATAATGGACAAATCAAATACACATGGATACCAAAGAATACAAAGAAATATTATCCCTATCAAACTCCATCAGTCAAAGAAACTATGGGGAAAAATAAAAAAGGGAAAAGTATCCATCAAAGATGTCCACAAAGTCAACAATAGGCTTCTCAAGTGATGTACAAAGTATATCAAGTAGTTGGTCCTAATTCCATGCACACTTTCATATCCACCCATCATTGCTCATCTTCCCAAGTTTGGAGAGTCAAAGGTTCCAAACTATCAACCGATCCATCTTTTATTCCTAAACACACTCCATCCATGCCTCCACACATGATATCCAATTCTCACATTGACCATGTGTTGGCAACGACCCTTCATCATAAGGATTGAAGGCACTCTATCACGATGTGCGCACAAAGACAAAGTTAACCCGGTATCAGAAAGCAGATCAAGAATCTCAAAAGTTCTATTCTGTGCACGTATCTTGGAAAAGAAAATTCTTCAAGCAGGATATTGATGGCACATTATGACAAAATAATCTACATCGACACCACCAAGTGGTTCAGCATGAGCTTAAAATCTTCAAAAAATCAAAAATACAAAAAAAAAAATCAAAAAAAGGATTGAAAACAGTAAAGAAAAAAATTGTCCTCTAGTGAAAACCACTATGGTGGCACTTTGGGTAGGTACCATGATGAAAACCTGGTAAATAGGCATCATGTGTAGAATCAAGCATTTGTGTGTGCCAGTTCAGGTGGAAGCATCTCATCCCATCCATAATAAATCCAACATTACATTCATCTTAGCCATAATAAATCCATTGATCCAATCCATTTTCATCCATCTACATCCATCGTCCAAATTATCTTAATCTTGAAAAAGTTTGGTGCACACTTTAGACTTGCTTATGGTAGACATCTTGACATGAGTCATTTTTTTGTCACCCTACCTAGCATTATTTGAGCCATGAAGCATTATCCAATGAGCATCCTCTATTTGAACACCTTATCTCATCACAAGATAATCCTTGGCATCCTTTACATGCTTACCATATCCATCCATCCATACACCTATTTAGGCATCCATTCATGACATTCCATACATTGTTAGACACTGGGGGAAGATATTTACATCTTGCTTCGGGAATAAGTATTGATCTATATCCTCCAACTTATGTGGTGATCCGAACATTGAAAAATGTAAAATCAAATTGGTCAAGCATTTATGAGCCAAAATCCAAATCACTAGCCCATGGCACATTTTGAAGAGAAGAAATTCCTTATCAATCTTCATCTTTCATCGAACATCAATCCAAACAATCACTATCAGTTGCATCTAACTTGCACATCAACGTCACATGAAAACATTCAAATAAATTTTGTTCCAAATCAAGCTTCAAAATCCTGATCAATCAAATCCAATCAATCCATCATCATCTTGGGATATCCTTCCTAATCCTTGTGTTGCTAAACACTATCCTTGCATTGTTGTGTATCCTCAATAATGTTGTCATCATCAATCTTGATCAATCAGATCCAATCAATCCCTCATCATCTTGGGATATCCATCCTAATCCTCTTGTTGCTTAACACTATCCTTACATTGTTGTGTATCCTCAACAATGTTATCATCATCAATCCATCGATCTAATCAATCAACCTTAGCTTGGTTTTCAACAAAATCCCAAAATAGAGCACTAATATCGTCACACATGTCCATATCCAAATCGTCAAAATCATTCAAAAAACCAAGAAAATCCAAAAAACATCCAAATCATATCAAAATCCAAAAACATGAAATCCAAATTACGTCGTCTCTAAGCTTAAACATAGGCAAGGCTAATCTTTGATCATCCCCCAAGACACAAAATCCAAAAACATTCATAAAATCTCATAAAATCCAAAATATCTAAATAACCTGCAAAAATACCAAACACCCTCAAAACATTTCAAAAAACTTCAAAAACATCCAAATATTTGAAAAAATTCATCCATCCCCATCTCGCTTTCACCCGCAATAAACATCACTCATAATAATTCATCGTCACCTTCACCCTTTGGAAAAACAAACAAAAACAACCACAACAATAAAAAAAAGCAAACTTCAAACGTAAAATCAAAATCAAAACAACAAACTCAAACTCTTGATCATTCGCAAACATGCCAATCGACCTTATATCAATAGCCTTTCAAACAACCTATCAACTTGCCACCATCCACTAACATGTCCTAGGATGTATCCTTCCTACAATGGGCATTATCTTTTGGAAAAATACTTTGGATAAACAAAACGACGTGCCACCATCCTCTAACATTTCCTAGGATGTATCCTTCCTACAATGGGCATTATCTATTGGCAATCGTTTCAGTTCTTATCCTAAACAAAAAAAATCCCTTTGGCTAGAGGTATGAAGAACATTGACTTGTTTGTGTGTTTGATCTTTTCTTTTTGATTTATCTTATTTTCACTCATTCCAATGACCTCTCGATGATATCTAATCAAAGAGATTTAGAGAGAAATGAATGGGGCATTGATCATTATCTTTTTGTCTGTTGTGCTTGTTGGACATTCTTGTAATATAACTTGGCAAATACTTACTTTGTTAGGAGCATCCTAGCAAGGTTTCTGTATGTCAAGTGTGAACAAGAAAACTCCTATCTATTTGTCGAGTCAAAGTCCATCACACTAGGTGCAACACCATCCTGGTTCTTTATACCTTGATGCATCGTGCCTATGTGTGTTATCAAACATAAGGTAAGTAGCCCTTTTAAAGCCCCAATTCTTGATAAGAAAATCATCAATTTCTCATCAACATCTCTAATAAAGTTGACTTGTTGAATCCTCTTGTCATCATTTCATTTCTTCTTTCTTATTTTTCGTGCTAACATCATGTCATGATCAGTTAATCATCATCGCCAGTGCATCCATCCTGCATCTTAAAACCATCAGCATATCATATCATATCATATAAGAAACACTGATCATCTCACATGCATGTTCATCATCATAATATAGATCTGTTAGTCTAAGAATCTTAAAACCATCTCATTTGCATCATCATCATAACCATCCATACATCATTCTTGAACCTCTTTGTCACAAGATTGACCCTCAAATAGATTTTTTCACTCGATCTCTCGAGGGGGCAATGTACCAGTATACTTTCCGCTGGGGCATCTGAAAAAACCAATTTTTTTAAAAAATTTGACCATAGTAAGATTATTCTTTGAACCAACGTAGCAAGCACATTGCTTCAAAGAGGGGCAAAATGTAGACATGCAAAATTGACATCATGCATCTAATCCGGATTCACTAATTCCATATCGTCCTTAATCATCCCTTTATCATCATTTTCCCTCTTTAATTAAATAAATCATCTTTTATATGATTAAATCTCCTAAAGTCATCCATTTAAATTAAATAAATTCATCTTTATTTGATTTAGCACTAACATCATCCTCTTTGATTAAATAAATCAATCTTTATTTAATTAAATCTAAAATCATTTTCATCTCCTTTTGATTTATTTTAATCCATAAATCTAAGTCAAAGTCAAAATCACCTAATCTCTTATTAAATTAATCAAATCCTGATTAATTTAATCCTAATCACCTGAATCCTCTAGATTTTGCAACTTGTGTAATAAATCATTTATTTTGATTTATTAAATCTCCTAATTACTTTCAACATGGCATCTTTGAGGGAATATTCTCCCAATTTGAATTTTCCCTCCCACATGACTTGTCCATCCAACAAAGCATTTAAGAGCTCTTACATGTCTCTTACACAAGTCAAACTTGGCATTTAACTCATCTTTCATCCCCCCTAAACATGTCACTTCATCACATTCAAAATTCAAACTTGCACATTGATCAAAATGTGCTCAACCTCCCTCCATTGAAATGCTAACAAGTGGCACAATGCCATTAGATTATCTTTTATCCCACATTCCTCCTATCTTGTATTCTCCTATCATTCTATTCTATAAATAGAGACCCTCTCTATTGATTTAATCCTCCACAATATTAGTATCTTTGTTATACACACATCATCTTGCATCTTGTTCATCATATCACATAGCATCTTCAAAGCAGTTTTCATCATTTAGCTTATCAAAAGGGGTTGGGAAAGGGCTACTTTCCACATCAAAGTAGCACCAATCCCCCTATGGGATGATGTTTGAGTAGTTTAGGGATAGATTTCATGCTTATCTTACTTATAGTTTCATGTTAGTTTGATAATGTTATTATTCCCTTTACGTTTTCTCAACAATTTCATGGGGAGGGCTTTTATCTCATTTGTTCAAATTTGACTGATTTAATCTTTGATCAATGTAGATTTTGGTCAAGTCATAGTAACAGATATCCATTTCAAATGAATATTTGTTTCGAATGGATATATGTTCTAAGCAGGTACTCATTCAAAATAGGTATCCATTTTTTTTTACAAAATCAACAACTTTGAGATTTGCATTAGGGTTCGAGATTTTCCTTAGGGTTTCCTTGGGATTTGTCTTGAGGGTTTCATACTTGGAAAGTCAATTGAAAAAACATGTTTAGAAAATTTCCTTAGTTTTCCAAAGTTCACCCATGTGGCTGATGACTTTTTTTTATCCGAATTTGATAAAACAAAAAGGGTTTATTGAAAAAATTGTCAACTTTCAACCAATATAAGATATGCCTTATTTTGAATTTAATAGATAATTATTATTAATTTTCTACATACATTATGACTAAAGTCCTGATTGATAGGCTGATTGAAAAACTTCTATAATTTTCAAACTATTTCACATTTTTTTAATCCAAAAGATGTGTCACATTCTATGATTCCCATACTATAGGATAAAAAAATTAAATTCCATAAATTTTTTACCAAGTTATGGTGGTCAAACAAACACATTTTAATAATTTTAAAAATTTCTAATAAAAAAAATAACTAATTATTTACTTGCAAAAAAATTTCTCAAAATGTGAGCACATCCAGGCATGTGTCCTCTACTTATATTGAAAGTTTCAAAAAATATATTTTTTTTCTTGTACTTAGGTTGGTCAGACATACACCTACTTTTTTTTTCTTGAAAAATTTAGTACTGTTGCATTGAAATTTCTTTTTTTTACAAAATAGATTACTTTTTTCCAAAAAAGGACTAGTAGCTTAGAAACTACATTCAATTTTCTACAAATTATGCTCTTATATATTTTTCAAATTATGTTAATAACCTATTCAAATTTTTATATCAACTCTATTTTTCTGAATTTTCATTGTCACTTAAGGGTCTAGTTTGGACCCCCATGATCTTATGTTGACCCCCTTCTCCATGCATACTATTCCAAAAAAAAAGTTAAAAAAAAAGATAAAAAGATAAAAATTCGTCCATGGTGAAAACCTAGAAAATAGGAACCTTGGGCAAGTACCATGATGAAAACCTAGAAAAAGGAATAATGTGTAAATTCACCTCCTATTTTTTCTCTACCTTTGGGGACAAGTTTCTTCTAGATACCTATCCATCATCTCCTCCATCCAACTTACCTATCCTACCCATCATCCTATCCATTCCATCCATCCTGCTTGTGATCTTGATAAATAATGGGCCAACTAACATACATTCTTTGGGAACCTCTTGGCATATATTCCCCTATTGTACCATCCTCCTATCCTATCATCTTTCCTCCCCTCCAATCCATCCATCTTATCCCTCCATACTATAGATTTATCCATCATACTTTCCACCATCCAATCCTTCCATCCTACCTTCATCTCCCTTTTCCTCTGATCATCCTATCATCCATCTTATCATGAGAATTCTAGTGTCTCATCACACATGACATATCTATAGTATGGAATCTTCTTCCTTTGTGACATATTTACTGGGATCACATTCAATCTCTCTATCCATATGATAATTCCTCTCATCTCCTATCCGCAATCATTATCCTCCCATAATGATTCCATCTCCCCATCCTTATCTCCCTATTCTCAATCCAATCCTTCCTCTCACCTCCTATCCAAAACTTTCACCTAGGTCCATCCTACACTCATTCCATCCCCCAATCTGTATTTCCCTATCCTCCATCCATTAATCACCCCTATCACCTTATCCCCTTATCTCATAATTCTTTTGTCTCCCAATCTTTATCTTTATATCCCCTCATTCCATAATCCTTCCATCTTTAGATCCTTATCTCCCTATCCTCCATCCATCAATCCCTCCTACCACCTCATCCTCTCATCCCATAATCCTTTGTCATTGCTACCTAGCTATAGTCTACACACCCCATGCCATATAATACCATCTACCCATAGTTTCATCACCCTCATATAAGCCAAATGCTCCTCAAAATCCAAAATCACAAGAAAATATTCATCCATGCAATCTAGCCAAGTAATCTAGAGCAAATCATCCAATCACATCTTTGGTCTTGTTCCTAGCCTTGCTACAAGATGATCTAAATCAAATCATCACTATCAGGATTTATCCTTCCCAATCCTTGTATTTTTTTGGGATATATTGTGCCCACATTAATAATACTCCATCTATCATCAATCAATCCTGGCTTTTCATCTTGACTAGGGCAACATCATGTTTGTCTTTGAATCATTTTATATATGCTTTATTTATTGTTTGTGTGCATTGTCATTTGTCTTGAATTTATTTAGGTCCTTGTATCCTACCTACAATAGTGGTATCATGGTGCTATATGGGGTGATCCCACAATAGTGGTTTACACTTTTGGCCAAACTGGACATTGAACTAATTTTTTTAACTAAATCTTCACTTTCGGGGACCTATAGCTACTAAACCATGAGGAATTTGAAGATGATGCAAACTAGTGATTTGTGACATTTTTTTTGTAGATTATATATATATATATATATATATGTATATATTTAAAAAATTTGGAATCAAATTGCATTTCTTTTTCCATCTCCTTCAAAAACTAGTTTTTAATAGTAAACACCATTTTTAAAGAGTGATGTATGTACTTGCTAACACATAACTCTTTTTCTATGAAGGATAAAATTCTATTTTTTTCAAATTTAGATTCATAACTATGATATCTAGTGCATGCAATTGGTTTCATATTGTTTTATTAAATATATTTTTTTCTTAATTAATTTTTAAAGTCAAACCAGTTACAATTTAGACATAGGTTTACTTGTTAACACAATTTTTTTTGTATGTATCGAAATTCAATTTTTTTTTGTTGGATCAAGGACACCAATATCTAGTGCATGCACATATTTTTCATAATTTTTTTTGATAATTTGCTATTTTTCCACATGTGCAAAACAAAGAGCTTGATTTTCAGTAAAAAAACCTATGTTTAATTAAACTAAAAAAATACATATTAAAACCAAAATATATTAAAATTATATTTGATGGATAGCTTGTTTCAAGGATTACCATCATCCAGTTGGGTCTGTGAAGTTTCCTCCATTTTGATCCTCAACCTGAGCCTAGAAACACAAAATTCTGCATTAAAATGAGAAAGGAGGGGGAGAAGGGTAAAAAGGGGGGGTTCAAGCGAACCCCCTTTGACCCCTTCGAGCGAAGGGGGGTTCGCTTGAACACCCCTTTTTTGTAATTTTTCTTTGTTTTCATTTTTTTTAAATTCCAAAGGGGATGACATCACAAAGGGGTTTGCTTGAAGGAGGGATTCAAGCGAACCCCCCTTTGAGCGAACCCCTAAAAACCCAAAAAAATATTCTTTGAAGTTTTTTTGCAATTTTCCTTTGTGAAGGTAATTGTAAACCATTATTATGGGATCACCCTATGACATATGGTTTCTTGTGACTTATCTTTTTCTATGCATAGGACATAATGTCACCCTGGTTCCTCATACCTTGGTGCATAATATCCACTTCTATATCAAATAAAGAGTTCATGACAGGCAATGCAACATAACTACACATTTCATCCATCCCTCTTCTTCCTTCCATTATCTCTTCATCCTCCCTTTCCTCCTATCCATAATCTTTCCTCATCTTCCTCATTGCTTTGCATCCTCTCATCCATTTTGAGAGAACATTTGTGTTCTCTTGAATCCGCATGTCCTTTGGAGGGGGCATCCTCATCCTCATCTTCACTCCCACCATCTTTCCTCATAGTCACTCATTTTAATGATTGGGGAATCCTTCCTTTAATCTAATCATCTTCCTCTAACTACTATTTTTTAATATTCTTTGAAATGATGCTACTTTATAACATCATCACAAAGAGGGAAAAAATGTACACCTAAAATTGACACCTTGTGATTATCAAATTATTTCTTTTATAATTTATTGAATAAAACCTTAATTATCTCCTTTTCATCCCTTACAAATTAAAGAATATTTTATTATTTTATTAATTAAATCAATATTCATCTACTATTCATCACTATTCATGTATATCCATTTTCTAGCCTAAATAATTTAATGACCTTCCTCCTATAGTCCACCTTAGGTAAATAAACTCAATTATTTATTTACCTTTCCCTATCCTTATTCCAAAATTTAAATAAATATTTATTTATTTAATTTATCTATTTTCTTTGTCTTTTATTAAGTGGGCTAATCCACTTAATCCTTTAATCACCCACTTTCATAATCTAATACTAGTCAACCCCCATCAAATCATGAACATCCCCATGTGTAAAAAGGCACAAAAATTTGTACACAATGCAAGGGCCTTTGTACATGTGGCATGGACTTGGTACTATGCTACATGGATCAAATAACTTGTCCATCCCTCAAGGGTACTCCCAATTACAATTTCAATCTCATCCATCTACTTCTTCCAAAGAGATTCTCCACCATTGATTCTCTCCTTAATCCTTCTCCCTTCATCTCCTCCAACCATATGAGGACATTTGTCCTCCTCTCATCTCCCCATGGCTCTCAATCAATATGAACCATTAATTTCATGTTTTAATCATATCCAATAGTTCTTTGATCCAAAAATATATAAATTTGCCTCAACCCAAGCCATTATATATCAAGTTATTCTCACATGCAACCTTATGTTTTTGGCATGAGTGCTCACATCCAACCATCCATGAGAACAACCACCTCACCATGGTGCAACAAGGATTATGCTCAATTGGAGTGTTTTTTGTGTTTTTGAGTACAATAGGTTAATATTACTTTGATTTTCTCTATCTAGGCTCAAAATTTTATGCACATAGAAATTTCTTTGAATCAATAGGATTGAATGGGGGATTAGGTATCTTGTGGGACCTCACAAAGTAGGAGTTCATTCATGAATATAAAATCACAATTGGATCATGTTTGAGGTAAGACATTTCCCTTCTAATATGGCATTCTTCCTTTTCAATATATATGGTATAATAAAGACAAAGGAAAGACAAATATTATGGGAAACCTTGTCCTCTAATTTAACATAATCATATTAGGCAAAGATTTCAATGTGATACTAAAGCTAGAGGAAAAAAAGTGAACACATACAAACAAAATCAACTGCAATGAAAGACTTTAGACAATTTGTTGATTTTATAGGCTTGGGGATGTCCCTACTAAAAATGGAGTACTTACATGGAAAAATAGGTGGTTGGGTTTCTCTAGTATATAAAAAATACTAGACCTTTTCTCATACCACAATGGTTAAATGAGCCAATTGTATTTGAATCGAAAATCCTTCTAATTTAATGCTTGGACCACTTCCTAGTAGAATTGGAACTCAAGATGGATTTACCCCCAACAAAAAGCTACTTCAAGTTTGAACATATGTGGTTTAAAAGAGAAGATCTTGTGGACCTGTTGAAATATTGGTGGGAAGACACACTAAAGAAATCAGGAATAAAAAGTTAAATCTTCATGGCAAAATTGCAACACTTGAAATGAAAACTAATAGAGTGGAATAAATCATCATTCAAAAATATCTTCTAGGAGAAAGAGTGTATATAGAAGAAACTATTAGAAAGAAATGAAAAATCTATCCAAAATGGGATTGGTGTTGCCATAATAGTGTGTCCCACTTATGGGACATCTTGATTTTTTCCTAAAACCATATATTTTTTTAAAACTTTATGACTTAATCTTTGAGGAGTTCCATCTAAAGGGTTTTAATTGAAGAGGGTTAGATCAAACCCCCTTAGATCAAAACCCCTTGGATATAACCTTCATAGTCTTAAATCAAACCCTCAATAGAGTCTCCTCCGCACCTATCAAAATGTTGTAAAAAAATCATATTTGATTCACCTTTTGGCAAATCAAATGAAGTATGTAGAAACTCCATTTTTCTTAATGTAGAGCTTATTATAAGTTTTCCAAAATGTATAATTTTTGAATATATTTAATTTGACTAATATATTTCTTTTTTTATTTCTTGTGAACATATATTTTTTACAAAATATCAAGGTCTTTGTTTCACACACATATAAAAATAGAAAAATAGATTAAAAAAAATCTAAAATATATGTGCACTAGGTATTGATGTCCTTATTTCAACAAGGAAATAGAATTTGAATATATTCAAAAGCATTATGTGCTATCAAATAAACCTATGTATGAATTATAATTAATCTTACTTCAAAATTAATAAAAAATAAAATTTGCAACAAAAAATTATGAAAAGGATGTGTATGCACTAGATATTGATGTTACCAATCTATGTTTAAGAATTTATAATTTTAGACATTTTTGTAAAAAAAATAATGTGATGTTGAATAAATGTCACTTTTTTAAAATGTTGCTAACTATAAAAATAAGTAATTAAAACTCACACAAAAAATTAATAAATCATTTTTTAATTTATTCTTAAATGCATTTACTATCTACATAAAAAATCTTAAAAATTAGTAGTTCACATCATCTTCAAATTTTTAATGATTTAGTTGCTATGGGTGATAGAAAACAATATTTTGATTAATTTTTTGATTTTAATGTCCCACTTTGACCAAAAAGTGGGACAATATTATGTGTTGACCTAGATGTTCCAAGGAAATTTCATCAAACAAAAAAACTTGATAATGGAACACTAAAAAATACTATCCTAGGAGGAATTATATTGGATGATCAAAAGCAAGGGAAAGACAACTCAAAGATGGGGATCTAAACATGAAGCTCTTTCATAATTTGGTGAAGGAAAGAAGACAACAAAACAAAATTGATGTGATCCACAACTCCAATGACGCAATGATATCAACTAGGGAAGACATAGAAGTGGTTGTGGTAAGTGTTTTTCAAAAACCTACTAGCGCCTATGAATCTATATACAAGTTGAAAAGTGAGGAAATCATAAATTGCATCATGCCTCTGATATTGGAGAACGAAAATTGGGTTCTCACAACATCATTTATGAAAACAAAATTAAAAGAAGCAACTTTCAACCTCCACCCGAATAAGGCCCTTGGACAAGATGGGTTTCTTGCAATCTTCTATCAAAATTTTTAGAATTTTATAGTGAAAGAAATATGGGAATTAATAGAGGACTTCAAAATAAAGAAAAAAATTGTGAAGGACCTAAAAAATATGATCATATCACTCATTCCCAAGAAAAAAGACTATAGCTCATTCTCAAATTTCAAATCAATCTCTTTGTGTACTATGATATACACGATAATTTCAAAGGCACTAGCTAATAGGATCAAAAGGATTTTGAATCATTTAGTTTCATGAGAACAAATAAAATTTACTCTGGGGAAAGAGATCTTAGATAAAATCATTTTGGATAATGAAATCATTCACTCCATTGAAAAAAAAGCATGACGATAAAGCTAGATATATGCAAAGCATATGTGACAAGGCATGTTTGAGATTTTTTATGCTGATTTTGATTTTTTTTTGTTTTTACAATAAATGGTTAGAATGGATCTATCAATGTATATCCACAACTTGTTACTCCATTTCCATGAATGGATCATTATGCAATTTTTTTGAAAGCTTGAACATAATCTTTCTAGGGGATTTGTTGTCAACATTCTTGTTTGTACTAATGGTAGAGACCCTCATATGATTGATCAAACAAATACAACAATCAGGTCGATGGGTGGGAATTCGGGTAGCAAGAAATGTGAGTACGATAAGTAATATACAATTCACAAATGATACAAATTTATTTGAAGAATCAAACGCATGTGAGTCTAAAGTAATTAAGGAAAATTTGGACCTATATATATCTTCCTTAGGCTAACTGTTAGATAAAGAAAAATAAAATATATACTTCTTTAATACCAAGGTGTGGCAAAAGTGTATAGTTGACTTTTTGGGCTTCACAATTGATGACATTTCAACCAAGTATCTTGGGGCTCTAGTATTCAAAGGTGTAACAAGTACAAATCTATGGGAAAATGTCATCGAAAATTACAAATCCAAATCCTCATTATGGAAGGGTAGATGGCTCATGTTGGCTAGACATATAACTATAATCAAAGTGGTTCTTACAAAAATACCAATATACATTATGTCAAGTTTACAATTAACCAAGGAAGCATCATCCACTATGTAGGAAGTAATGAAGAAATTTTTATGGGAAGGATCAAATAAAGATAAAAGATTCCCATTGGTATGTTGGGTGAAAATTATGTAATCCTCTATTCAATAGATTACACAACTAGAACTTCAGCCACAACTATGTGAGATAAAATCTCTCAGAAAGGCGAGGTGCCCTTCTTACTACTAATAGAAGCTATAGTAAAAATGATTAAGTATTTACACAATACACATTATACTTACAAAATGGGGGGTGTGTGTCGCATTCATGCTTCTCTCTTTTTTCAAAGAAGATGTTTACAATGCTTCACTGTTGGAAGTTCTAAATTCACAATAACTCTAAACTAACAATGAGAAGTAATGCCAATATCTCTATCTTGTCAAAGCAAAGTGTAGAGATACCAGACGAGATTAATAATAAACAAGTAAAAGAAAAGGGAAAGCTCACAAAGGCACAAAGTCATTTTGTAGCTTTTTCAATGACGAATTTGTGAGAGATGTGTCATTTGTTGCATTAGAAGCACAAAGTCTTCTTAGACACAACAATTCCTTGAACAACATGAACGATTACAAGCGCAAAGTCTTGTAGATCATTTGACAAAAGTATCCAAACATAAACTTAAATCCAAATAAGGAATGCAACACAAAGTTTACATAAATTACTTGAAGTCCTTCAAATATCATCCACTAATCACCACCAAATAAGATCAATTCATAAGATATTGAATCCAACACAAAGTTTGGCTTGCAATTGTCTTCTTTATTGATCAATTTTCATTCACAAAGCATGAACACAAAGTTTCACAATTTTTCTTCAAAAAGGGCAGCACTTCGTTGCAAAAATATTAAAGGCAAGCTTTATAATAGAAATCCCTCATATTTATAAAGGAGAGGGATAAGCAAAATTAGGGAATCAGTTGAGAAAAGTTAGGAAAGTTAGGTGAGTTAATTTAGCAAAATCTCACCTAACTTTGACTAAAGTCAAAATGTAATTTTTCTTCGAGAAACTACATCTTTGATTTTTAGTGTAATTACATTTTGAGAAAAGACATTTAAGATGTCAGAAACTATTTACAAGATGTGTGAAGGAAAGCATCAGAAAGTTCAACACTAGAGATTAGGAATCTTCATGGTTCCTTGCTTGGGCATGGAAGTCTTCATACTTCTTCATGGTCTCCTACATAAACTTCTCATCCAGACCAATGGTGTAATCCACAATGGTATGAACTCTTGTGATCGACCTTCTAGCGAATGAATGAATTTTCTTGCACCTGCAAAGATGCGCCTTGAGATTATCAAGTGTCAACTGTGTATCACAAATGACATGCATTAAGGATTTTGAAAAGCTAGCATCCTCAACTTGCTACATGATGGCTTCTTTGTAGATCTAGGATAGTTCACTGGATTAAAAGATGTCACCTTCAGGATCACTTGATGAAATCTAGAGAGAAACTGCAAGGATGGTGAATCAACAGGTGTTAGTAGAAAAAGAAACATTGGGAAGCATGAAGTGAGCAAATGATGTTGAGAAAGCGTGAAACGAGCAACTAGGCAAAAAAAAATGATGTAGGAGTGGAGAAATAGGGTTCAAAGCGAAGAAAGAATGATTTGGGAACGTTTTAATAAAAAACTAGGAAAAGTGTAAGGGCGCTGAAAATCAATGCCCTTGCACTTTGGGGAAAATGCCTTCAGGTGCAATGGCACTAAAAATCAGTGCCCTTGCACTTTTGGGTGTAAGTTTGGAAAGAAAGTGTCAAGGATTTCATGACAAGTGCAATAGTGGGTTTACAGTGGCATAAGAGTTTCCAGCTCGATGAAGAATGAGGGAGAGGTGACAAGAATGAAAAAGAAATAACCTAAGATCACTTTTAAGTGATTTGTAAGTGAAATAGAAGAACAAAATGTCCCACATTTAATTAAGGCATGAAAAGTGGAGAAAACTGGAAAAAGTGCAAAACACTAAAAAATCACTGCCCAGATCAAAAAATGGCTAAGTATGGGAAAAAGTGCACAAGCACTAAAAATTAGAGCTTGTGCACCAAACTGAATTTTCACTTAAGTGTAGAGGTGCTGAAAAAACCCGCCCTTGCACTTTCAACACTTAGAAATGTTTTTGAAAAAGTTAGTGCGCTTTTGTCTGGAGCTTTTGCACTTTTGACACTTAGAATTTTTTTAAAAAATATTAGTGCACTTTTGTCGGAAGCTTTTGCACTTTTGATACTTAGAAAGTTTTCTGAAAATGTTAGTACGCTTTTGTCCGGAGCTTTTGCACTTTTGACACTTAGAATTTTTTTTGAAAATATTAGTGCACTTTTGTCTAGAGCTTTTGCACTTTTCCCAATTTCACTAAGTATAAACAATGAGAGTTTACGAAGATACTCATTTCGAAGGTCTTCATGAGATGAACGCAGAGGGATGCTCAAATAGACTTTTTGAGACTTTGGAATGCACTTTGAGGTGGATTGAAAATTTCTTGTTTTGCATGCTTGAACATCACGAACCTATGAAACATACAAGTTTCGTAGGGGCTTATCCGTGGAACGAGCTCTGCTAGATTCCATGATAGCATGGTACATTGGGATACAACATACAAATCCATCTTTGAGGGTGGAGGGGGAATAAGAACCATTTAGTTACAAAATATGACATTGGGGAAAAATTGGTTTGGAAGCTGTACTCAACCCCAAACAAACTATGGTGTAGAGTGCTCCAAAATAAATACTTAACCCAAGAATGACCCTAACCATAGAAAATATCATAGGCAAGTCTCCAACAAGAAGATTCATACAAGGATGCTACTTGATTATCACAAATCACCTTACATGGAAAGTAAATAACCGTTGGAAGATTTTTTTTGGAACAACTGATGGGATGGTCATAAACCACTCTCAAAAAAGGAAGAACTAAGAGAGTTCTGATACATACTGGTGGGAACTAGAGGCTCAAAACTGTTGGATTATGTCAATCCAATGAATAACATGCCTAACTACAATTATAAGTGGGTAGATATCAAACAATTCCCAATTAGAAAAAAATCCAAGCATGTATTGTTGAACAAGCTTAATAATCAGAAAGTGTCCTTGAATGACAAGTAGGATAAAATAGTGTATTGTAGAGCCAAATCAAGAGAATATTCAACAAAGATCGACTATTAAATCCTCGACTTACAACAGAACAATGCCTCCTAACCTAAAGACCTATGTTGGAAGAAATTTGTCCTTCCTAAGGCGAGAGCATTCACATGAATGGCTTTGCATAGGAAGATCTTGATTGTTGATCACCTCCACATAATAGAGATTATGGGTCCAAGTAGATTCCCATTATGCAAAAGAAACAAAGAACCATTTACTCTTCACTTGTAAATTTTCCTCGCTATATTGAGATTGGTTGCAACTGAAACTCAACTTACAAAGTACAAAATAAGAATTCATTGGCCCTACTTGTATCAAAAATCCTAATGGAATGGAATTTGGATAACATCACAATCGATGGTTTTATGGCAACTATAAAAATAACACAACTGTCAAATCTTCAATGAAACTAAAACTCGGTAGAAAAGTCATTCAGAAAATAGAAAAAGGGATCAAAAAGGTAATGAACACCAAATTCGATGAGTTGAGAAATATTCCATTTACCAAGTGGGTTAATATAGTGCATTTAAAACTATGAGATGACCTTAAATATCCATTGCATCTTAGTCAAGGGACAATTAATTTTTCCAAAAGAAAATATTCTAAGTGGACTATCCCACCTAGCAGAAGACACAAGTTAAAATTTGACAGGGCCTCAAAAGACAATCCGGGGATCACGAAGGTGTGATGCATTATCAAAGATGAATTTGGGCAGATGTTTTAGGCACTATCCAAAAATATTGGGGAAGCCACCAACAACGAGGTAGACATGGAAGCTTTGGCCTGTGGCCTATGACTCTGCAGAAAGAAAAGCATTGACAAGATATCAATAGGAGAAGACTTACATATATGTGTAAACATAGTGAAAAATGAATTAATCTCAAGTTGGAAACTACAATCATAGATCAAGGAAATCTAGATAGATTTGGAAGATTTCAAGGAATTCTCAATAAAGCATGTGTATAGGGAAGCGAATAGGGCGACATAACTATTAGCCAATGCAGGAGAAATTCAAAGAGATTCAGTAATAATAGATAATTTCCCGGCCTCTTGGGATAGATTAGATAAAATACTGGATAGTGAGGGAGTCAATAATGGGGAATCGGGATCACCTGTATGACAGAAACAATCATCCCGATTAAGACAACCTGACAAAAGGTCTACCTCGGGATATTGTAACACTACCACGACATTAGACCATTGGTCACCTCAATTCATAATAGAAGAGGGAGTTCAGACTTTGTAGCCAGGTGGAAACATCTAAGAACAAATCCTGCAAAAAGATAAGTCATGACTGAATGAAACTCATGCACGATCAACATCGAGATTACCCTACTACAGGAATGATACTGGAATGGGAACTACAAATATTCATCACAATTCCATGTATGTCTGTTAAGCAAATGAATCAATAACGAGCTACACTCAGGTATTATTAGAGCTCAAGTACCAATCGCTCACTCCACAATGGTTGGGAGAAAGACCTTCGAGGTGGAATGTAATTGGAATGCAATGTGCCAGTTTTGAAAAACTTTTGCATTTTTGTTTTAGATGATGAGAAGAAACACATTGAGGAAATACTACTAGACATTAAAGATAGCTGGTCAAAATCAGGTGTGTATAGTTTCAGATAGTTGGGCTGATATTGTACATAGGTCACTAATTAATATTCTTGTTTATTCACCTAAGGGTACAATGTTTATCAAAACACATGATACTTCAGGTCATGTGAAAGATCACCATATTTCACAGGTCTTTTCCAAGAAGCAATTGAACAAGTAGGAAGAAATAATGTTGTATGTAAATAATAACTAATAATGCTTCAAGTAATGTCTTGGTAGGAGGGAGGATTGGAGATGAATATCCAAACATTTTTTGGACACCATGTGCAGTTCATTGCATGAACTTACTTCTTAAAGATTTGCTGAGGTAGTTGCAAATGTAAAATATACTGTAACATTTTGTTGTAAATCACTCTGTCATATGCTATATATAGGAAATTATATGTTTCTTTGCAGCTACTTAGATGTGTAGAGACATGATTTGCTTCCAATTTTATAATGGTTAATCGAATTGTGAAGGTAAAACAATGCAAATGGTCGTGCCCGCTAAATAGGAGAGATGGAGAGATAGAACAAGTAGTAGCAATCAAGCATGCGATGAAATTTCTGATTTCATAATTGGTACTGACGTAAATGATCTTCTGACACTTTCTTGGCATATCCTTGAAGTCCTTCATTAATTTGATAATGATAAACCATCTATGAGAGATGTGTTGAGAAGCTAGATCAAATGAGGGAGAGGCCACAAGATATATTTACTGTTGGGGCACCATCATTTGATCAAGAACACAGGATATTGTTTGGAAATATAGTTTAAAATGATGGAAGATGCTTCACAATCCTCTTCATTCTGTTGGATTTCTACTTAATCTAAAATGATTTCACAAAAAGCCATGGTTGGATGATGAGGCTTCCATGGTATGGAAAACCTATATGGATAGAGTTTATCCAAATAGAGAGGATTGTATTAAAAACAAGGAGGAAATATCAAAATATATCAATGGAGTAGATAATTTTTCCCATAGAGATGTTCTATTTGATCGATTGAATTTTGAACCCAAAGTATTATGGTAAAATCATGGAACCAAAACACCATTCCTAAAATACACTACAATCTGTGTGTTATCTCATGTAAAATTTTACATATTAATCATATGATAGTTGAATTACAAATTTATTTTAAAATTCTAATATTATTTACTTTTATTTTACATAAACAAGTCTCTAGTTCCTTTGCATGTGAAAAAAACTGGAGTGATTATTTCTTCATCCATTCTATGAAGCATAACCCACTAGGTAGCAAAAAGACATTAGATCTTGTGTATATACATTCAAATCTTGGTCTTTATCTCAACCATCCATAGATTATAAATTAGGGCCTCATAAAATGTTGGACTATGGTGGCTCAATGGATGATGGAAGTGATGAATCTCCAATACAGGTACTTGAAGGTAATGTAGAGGAAAGTTTACTTGAAGCTAGAATGGAGAAAGGTCAAGCAAGTAGAAGCACTCCTTCAACATCAAACATAGAGACTGGAGAATTTAACTAAAATTTGTTGACATCTTAGAAGTTGAAGTGCTTGTTTATTGCAGACCAACCGATTTATAACTAAGTTTATTATTAATTGGTTTGATAAGCTCAAATGTATAACATAAAATCACTAGAGTAATTTTCTAGAAGTAGAAGTAGATAGGAATAATAGTAAAATAATCAAAAGAATCGGGATTAAAATCATCAAAAACATCATGTAACATAAAAAAAAAAATCATTTGAGAATATCTTATCAAATGCATTAAATTTCTTTATAAATAAATTAGACATTTTAAAAGAAGGTGAAATGTCAAGTTCACCAAAAATGTAGTTTAAAAAAGTTGATTTTTAATTACTTTGAAATTTCAACTAATCACCTTTATTGGATAAGACTAAAATAAGATCTAATATTATTATTTATGAAAGAATAAGAAGAAATATTTTTTATCTTGTCTAAATGTATTATTTCCTAATTATAGAAACAAAGAAATAAGATAAAAAAAATTAACTATAGAAATAAAAAGCTAGAGTTGAAGATAATCTAGAAGATGTTTAGTTTGAATGCTAATTCACCCACAATATCATCCTAGAACATATAAAAATCAATTATCTACATGGATTTTGGGATTCCTTCACACAAGGCAAAGACACAAAAATAGAACATAAGGTTATACATGTAAAGTACAAAATAACAACAATATAATTTATTCTAGGTTAACTTAAATAAATGATGAATTGACAATGAGAAACAAGAGAAAACAAACATTTGTTGTGAGATAAGTCTTCAAATGAACCTATTAATTGAGGTTGAGAGAAAAATGGGTGATTGCTTAGGAGATTACCAAAATGGTCAAGCCCCAATATGGTTTTTCAACCTCCATGAATAGTCAATATAAAAATCAAAGATTGGTTTTATTTATTATTTTAATCCCAATTATGCCTAAAATATAACAAGAAGCGTCAAATGATCTATAAATGCTATTGTATTAGATCTACAAATATTCTAGCATCCTAGTGTCCATGGAAGATATAACTTGAGAATGAAATCACCATACACTTACCAATAGCAACAAAAATTCCAAAGAGCAAAGATAAAGAGTTTTGAATAATGAGAGTAGTAAATGTAACCATGAATAAATAACCTCTACCATGAGGGAACAAGGAAGAGGTAGTGATAAAAGGAGCTACACCAATATTTGTTATAGATTGATAAAAAAATGACCAACAAAGCAATAAGAAAAAGGTTAAACCTGTCTAATAACAATGTAGGATGAGAAAGACCGAGAGCTTCAATAGAGAAACCATCAAAATTATTGAGGGGGGGAGAGGGAGGGGGAGGGTGAGGGAGAGCAGGAGAGAGAGAGAGAGAGAGAGAGAGAGAGAGAGAGAGAGAGAGAGAGAGAGAGAGAGAGAGAGAGAGAGAGAGAGAGAGAGAGAGAGGAATTAGTTTCATAAATTAAGACTAATTATTTCATGCATGTAAGAATTAGTTTCATAAAGTCAGATTCCAAAAGGTTGGGGATGGAGAGGGAAGCCCAAATTCATATATAGAGGTATTTTTGCAAAAAAATGGGCATCATGATAGGTAAAATAATCATTTTAGGTAGGCAACCAATACTTTAAATGTTTGAAACTAACCAAACACTAGCATGCTTGCATAGAGGTATGAACACTTGCATTGTCATCCAAGATAAAATGGAAAAACAAGGTCAAAAAGCTCAACGACTATAAAAAAATAATAGTAATATTACATTTGGAAAATTTAGTGAAAGAGGAGATATTGGTTAGTGTGCTCTAGATGATGCTAAGGGGATGGACACTAAATTGAGGATAATTTGTAGTGTCAAAATTGTAGGTATGTACTTTTTGGCCTTACAACAAATACACATATACCATCCTCATGAGTTGTGTAGTAATTACTCCATGATTTCTTTAGTGAGAAACTTTAAAAATAGAAAATATGATTTCTCTTGATTAGGGAGTTGGTTAATTGCATAATATGAACAAATTTGGTTAAACTAGTTATCTAGGGCATCAACATCCATCTTGGCTTCAAACATAGGGATGTCTATATTTACTTGTACCATATATAACATGTGACCACCAAATGGTTATTGAGAATTGGAAGGGGTTTTGAACTTGTCCAAGAAGTTGCGAGAAACAATCAACAATTCTTGCTCTTTCATGGTCTAGAACATCTCTAGTGTCAACATGGCTAACATTTTTTCTCTAATCTAAGGACGTGAAGAAAAATACTATGAAGGTTCACATTTTGAGCCCTAAGTTCACCTACTTAAACCTTGTGTGAGTTGGAATACAAACATTGTTATTTTTTAATTCAACCCAATATCACTCAGAAATGACATTGAGATGACTCTAATGGCAATGATCCAAGGCCATGTGTAAGGCTTAGGAAAACCTAATTAAACAAATTCAATTAGATTAAATGTATGAAAGATTTGAGTTATGATAGGGATTTGGTAATATATAAAGAGAGATTGAATAATAGGAAAAAGGGCAAACAATAAGAAGATTATGTTATTATAGTTTGTACACCATATGTGAGATGTACAATCTCTCTTGATTTGGTTGTTCCTTATTGTAACAGATCTAGCCTTACAAAGAATGACTATGCACATATTTATACATGAGAGAAGAATAGGACAAAACAAATGAATGGTGACAATTCATATTCTCATTGCAAATATCACAACCTCTCATAACTACCAAGATAGATGGAACATAGGTCCTAACTAGGATGAGAATCATATTGATAAAATTGCAAAGGTCACCATAAAACTTAAGATTTGTAGTATGTTTGGTGGCCCAAATCCTCTTGAATCAAAGTGGAGGCACTACTTTCCACCCAAGGGATTCATTTTGTATGCAAACCATCAGACATTCAAATTTATCAATTAACAAAAAGTGGCATAATTTCATTCTATCCACTTGACAAGTGATGAAACTAATGACACATGAGATGTGTAAACTATATGCAAGGCTATTCTTTTGTAGTGAAGCATAAAATTGGAAAAGTCCAACAAAGTCACAAATGCCTTAAGCAAGAAGTGAGAGTTGCTATCTAGTATGTTGTTGAATTAATAAGCATGAAAAGAATAAAGGATTTGTATGCTACAGATGCTAATTTTGTATGTGAATGGAAATAATCTAGTCATGGGCCAAAGATAGAGGCCCACATGAACACTATTTCACATAAGAGTGGTACCTAATCAACAAACAATAGTTGTGTATCCCACAAAGCTCAATGAGGGAGAACCTCATTAGAGAGCTGCATAATGGTGCATTGGGAGATCATTTGGCATATAAAATACACCAACCTTATTAAAGGAGATATGCTACTAACTTGCATGCATGCAAACACATATGCACACTTGTAAAACTAGCTAACATATGAGTTATGTATTTATAATTAAATCAAATTATAACACCATTGACTATATTTAAGTTTTAGTTTGATTTTTTAGTCAAAGATCTTATATCATATAAAATAGTAATTGACCTCTAACTCATACAAAAACATGCACTCAATTTGATATATCTTAAGAAACAAAGATATCCTTCTGCATTTTCACCCCAAGAAATCATATGATATTGGTTTCATGTTCAAGTTAAATAGCATGAAAAAAGGTGCTACTCCATCAAAGTCACATAACACTTAAAATATATGTTTAGTATTAGTGCAATATGAAATATTAAGGTGATAGTGAAGATTTGGAGAAAAGAAAAGAAAAGAAATTTGAAGTGTAAAGTATGGACTAAGAGTATAATTACTTACAAGAGTTTCAAAAAATTTCCCACTAGTTAGCAACGATAACATGTTTTATCAATTCAAAATGGGGCAAAGGATATACTCTAGAGTTACCACAACGCCAATGATAATGAAGATTCTATCTCAAAACCAAAACTACCAATTATGACTTCCTCAAGAATCTCTCACAAGGCCTTTTTCTATATATTCATCTTACTAATTTATTTTCCATCTAAATCATGGGCACCTATAGTAAAAATCTAATTGCAAGGCATTCTAGGCCACAAATAAACACTAATGTATTAGAAAGGTGGTTTTGCAATCACCTTTTACCTTGAACATGGTCATCTCTTGCTCTTTGCTAGCATGTACAATAATATAAAGATGAGAGATTATTGTAATAGTTTCAATTGCCTTTAACAATAGTGTTTCATTTTTAAGTGTAGGTTATGGTAGCAACTTTCCATTTTTCCTCCAAAGGGTTCCCCATGATGATATTCTTAGACTAAGAGAAACAATAAGGGTTCCCCATGATAATATTTTTAGACTAAGAAAAACAATCTTGATAAGAGAAATTTTTCCTAAGTAAAAATTGATGACATTTAACAAGCACATCTAGTATTTAACCAACATCTACTTACACCCGTGATCCCACAATAGTGGTTTACAATTTTTGGCCAAACTGGACACTGAAATATTTTTTTGTAACTAAATCTTCACTTCCGGACACCTATAGCGACTAAACCATGAGGAATTTGAAGATGATGCAAACTAGAGTTTTATGAAAATTTTTCTATAGATTCTAAATATATATTTTTAAAAAAAATTGGAATTAGATTGCACTTCTTTTTCCATCTCCCTCGAAAACTAGGTTTTTTCAGAAAAAAACATTTTGAAAAAGTGACGCTTACCGTATAATGCATAACTTTTTTTCTATGAAGGATAAAATTCTAATTCTTTCGAATTTAGATTCATAACTATGATATCTAGTGCTTCCACTTGGTTAGATAGTTTTTAATTGAATATTTTTTCTTTAATTAAGTTTTGAAGTCAAACCGATTATAATTCAGGCATAGCGCGACCGTATAACGCGTAAATTTTTTTGTATGTATCAAAATTCAAATTTTTTCTCTTTGTTGGATCAAGAACTTCAATATTTGGTGCACTCATATTTTTTAGATTTTTTTTTAATAATCTACTATTTTTCCACATGTGAAGAACAAAGAGCTTGATTTTCAGTGAAAAACCTACATTCACAAGAAATAAAAAATAAATATAATAATAAAATAAAAATTATTTAAAATTATACTTTTTGGGAAGTTTATAATAAGGACTACATACTTACAAAAAATAAATTTTAAATAAATTCATTTGATCCCCCAAAAGGTAAATCGAAAGTGGGTTTTTATCAACATTTTGATAGGTGTAAAAGAGACTCCATTATAGGTATGGTTTAAAACTAGCGGGGTTCTATCTAAGGGGGTTTGATTTAAGGTAGTTTGATCAAACCCTCTTCAATTGGAATGCTTTAAATGGAACTTTTTAATGCTTAAATCATTATATTTTCTAAAAATATGTGATTTCAGCAAAAAATTATTCCTCCCAGAAATTGTAAACCAATTTTGTGGGATCAAAGTACTTGGAATTGTTCTTGTTTCTCTATTTTATTCATCTTTCCATTTTCAAATATGCTTATATTTTTTACACCATGATAATATTGCACCAATCTCAAATCCCAAAACATCAAATTTGAATACAAATGATTGATAAATATTAGAGGTGATTAATATGAGTGTAGACAAAAGGTTCCTTGTGAGTTATTCAAAGGAATCTTGTGTCCTTTCTAATATAAAAAAGAACCCTTTTTAGCAAGATCAATGAAGGGTTGTGTTATTGAATTTTTTTTAAATAAAAAGTATAGGCATTTCTGTTCTCACATAAAATTGCACCCTACTAAACAAGAGTTCAGTGTTCTAATGACAAAATAGAGATGACCTCAAGGTGTGGGACCTTGCAAATTTAGGTCAAGTATCTGGAGAAGACCAAATTCCTCTTCCAAACTAAGTGCAAATGTGTTGGTCTAACCCAACACATGAAAGTTCTAATGCTAACATACTCTACTAGATCACAAGCGAAATGAGGTAGAAGGAGACATGAAATGTGAAAGAAGGCGATGCACCGAATTTAGAGTTTGTTCTTTCCTACTTCAGAACAACATAATATGTCAAACAAACAACTAAAACACCCACTTAGATATGAAGGTAAATGAATTTTACTCAAACATGCAAGAGATAATGGTGATAATAGTTAAATTTTATTGACATAAAGCTTGAAGTAACCTTTACAATGGCAAAATGCAAGAGTTGCAATTCTGCAAAAGAAAAATCCTAGAGGGGCCAGAGGAAGAACCCATATAATGATACAATATTTTCCTTTATGGTTCAAGCATAACCAAGATTTGAAACAAAAACCCTAACCCTAAACTAAACATGGTTACAAAAGATGAATTTGATCAAGAAAAATGATTTGAATTGCCCCCATTACAGAGCAACATAACTAGCCATAAAGGCTCTGACAACTTGAATGAGCCCCAAAATGATGACTCATGAATGCAGGGATGGGCTCCCATGAATTTTGCAACAAAATCCAAGACAACATACCTTGACAAAAGAATATGGCCTCTACAACACATCAAGGAGTAATGGTGCCGTCCAAAAATGAAAAGTAGTGTTGAAAAGGCATGAAAAAATGATCCAAGTTGATCAAATTTGATCTGGTAGTTGAGAATTGTAGTTGAATCATTACTTTTACATATCTACCACGAATTGGAGTAATTGATCATTGAATTTTGAATACTAGTCATTGGATTGGAGATGGATGGTTGAGATAAGATTTCCAAAAGAACTTTAAAACATGGCCACTGATTGTAGGAGAATCAAGATCAACGACTATCACATAGGCTTAATGCATCACTGATCTCCTTAAGAGCACAAGGTAGTAATTCACGATGCACAGAATGCATGCAATGCAATTAAAATTGACCACCTATTACCTGGGATGCGTGTCACACGATCGCTCCATCCCACATTGAACCTAGACCCACCATATCATCACCATCACACATCGCATAAGGGTTTCAACTCTTATGTTTATAGCCACAATGCAAAGAATCCTCGCGATGACCATCAGATACTTGCCATCAAATATGAACCATTAAAACTCTCATCGTAGCAAACAAGACCATCATGGAAAGCACCTATGCAGCATAATTCGCAATAGTGATGTGAATGATGCATGCAATGACCGTCTGATCATCTCCACTGAATTTGAATAGTTGAAACCATAAGGCAAACCAAAGCCCTAGGCCCACCAAGACACTTGTCGCCTACTTGTTGTTCTTTAGGATCAACTCAGGACCCACCATATCACCATGGGATAGCAAGCGACTGCCACTTGTCCACAATGATGTCATACACTATCCTATTGGATGTCAAAGGGACCATCACTTATGCCTGGCCGTTATCTGCCAGTCCCTTTGATGAAGAGGTCATGTTGTCCATCGAAATGTTGGAGGGATAAGCTTCAAGGCCTTGTCGATATCCACCTATCTCCTCAAAAAATCCCTTCTTGATATCTTCATCGCCCATTGTAGAAAGGCTCCTTGCTTTATGTTTCCAAACCACAATGTGAAGAACCTTCACGATGACCATTAGATCTTTTCCATTTTTAAATTTGGGACCTTGGTTGCTTGATCATCATGCATCGCGCAAACCACTCCATCGCCTTGCTTCACAACAACGATGTGAAGCAAAGGTGCGATGCCACCTCAGTCATTGGATGATCGTTGTTTAATCAAATCCCCTCATTGCTCATCACAAAAATGTCTTCAACTACTTTGGATCATAACTGCAACGCATAGAACATTTGCGATGACTGTTAGATCACCATCTTTAAATCTGGGTCGTTCGTCACGCATCGTGTATTTGACTTGAGCCTTTCAACATGAAACAATAATGCAAAGAGTCCACATGATGCAAAGGGACATATAGGCCATCGCACGTCATGGACGTGAAATACATAGGCCAAAAGATTATAGTGACAAGCGATGCAAAGGAAATGAGCTCATTGCTCATCACGAAAATGAAGCATATGGGGCAAAGGCAAAGTGTGATGGGCAATACAAAGGCTTAAGAGGTGATAATTAGCATGTTCTTCAAAGTTGTTTTAAAATGGGGGCCACGCCTAGGTAAATAAGACTTGGGAAAAAATTATTTCTCGATCCTCGAACATAAGATTTAAATCAAATATTTAAACTGGGTCTACGACCGGAAGACATGGGTAAAGGGGTCGGTAAAAACATGGCCACCTAAGACATAAGTTGTAACTTAGCCAATCAGAGACTAGGTACCAAAGGTCAACATGAGTTTATAACAAAAGTGCAAGCCAAGCTTATGGGTTTAGGGTTTAAGCACAAAATGGTTTTGAAATCCCTGTCCTGCAAGTTCAGAACCCTAATCAAACATGATTGAGGAGTTCAAAACCTAAAAAACCCAAATCATCAATAATAATCATGTATTTCAATAGGATGCACACATAGGATATCTTTGATCGGATATAAATGATGTGCATCGAAGTGTGACATAAAATATGTCACATTTTGGCAATTTCTATGGGATGATTTCTTGCTAATCATAAAATCTAGGGGCCTTATCAATCCATTGGGCATAGAGTCATGAAAGGGGATTTACAAAATTGGGTCTCCCAAGAGCAAAAAACAAAAAACATGTGCAGCGGCACTTGAAGGAAAGCATGGAAACTAGGAACATACATTCCTTTAAGGAGAATGTAGAGTGTGCAAAAGCACTTATGGAAAAAAAAAATTATAATATGTACATGAAACTCAAAAATTATCAGAAATAAGGTTTAAGATGAATCCCATTTACTGAGATCGGGAGAATTTCACCATCCAACCTGGAAAGATGGAATGCATTGGCCTACTTGCAGCTAGTGATGACATATGGACCACTCCAAATGACATCAAACTTGGAATGTCTTCCAACTTTAGCTCTATTTGCATCTAATTTTGGCACTAGATCTCTCTCTTGGAACACTCTATGAACTACCTTTTTGTCAAAATTTATTTTTACCTGTGCTTGATGTGTTTCTATGACTTGCATAGATTTGTTCCTTGTTTCCTCCAGTTCCAAGAGGTCAGCCAACCCTACTATCATAGCATCATTTTCTTCTAACTCCAACTGATGTGCTAACTCAAGAGAAGACAACTCTAATGATAATGGCAACCTTGCTTCCCTTCCATAAACTAACATGAAAGGATAATTACCAATTTCTCTTTTAGGAGTAATCCTATTAGCCCAAAGGGTTGTTTTTAACTTGCTATGCAAGACCTTTTGGTTGTCTTCAATGGTCCTATTGATAATTTTGATGAGATTTTTATTAAAAGGCTTAGCCAATCCATTACCCTAAGGATAATAATTAAATGAGGTCTTCAAGTAAATGCCATGCTTCATTTCCCAATCAAGGATCTGAGCACTAGTAAAAGCCTTGGAATTATCAAAAATAATGGTGGAAGGAGTGCCAAATCTTGTAACAATTCCATCGAGAAATTCTAAAACTGAAGCATCAATGGCATCCTTCAAAGAACTTGCCTCTGTCCACCTGGTAAAGTAGTATGTGGGTATAAAAATCCATTTATAACCAACACTTGATGGTGGATTTATTATTCCAATAAAATCCAAACCCCACTATGTAAATGGCTGATCAATTTGAATGGGGTGAAGAGGGAGGGCAACCAACCTTTACTTTCAAAAAAAGAAAGCACACTTTTTGCAATATCTCACCCATTTTTGGGCGTCATTGAACAAATTTGGCTAATAATAACTAGCCCTCATAATCTTTGTAGCAGTAGTCCTTGCAAAAAAATGACAATCTGAAGAGCCATCATAGAATTCATTTAGCAATATGCTAACTTGATTTTCCTCTATGCATCTTAATAGGACTCCATTGAAATTCTTTCTAAAGAGTATCCCATCCACTATGACATAGGGAATGGACTATAATCTGAAATGTCTACTTTTGATCCTATTTAGACCCAAAGGATATCTACCTTCCTATAAAAAGGTAGTCATATCATGCACCCAACTACCTTGTATGTTTGCATTTGGTGCTTTTTGTTCCTATAGCAAAACAAAAACCTATGTAGGAGTCTCAAATGTTGAGGCAAGTTGCTCACACAACCCTTTTCCTCTCACTAGCTTGGTGATTTTGATGTCAACATCATACTCCATCATTTGGTGATCCAACCAACCCTTTTTTCGTTGATATCTCTACTCAATAGGAACTCTTTAACACTGACATGGGGCATCATTAGATGCATCTTATTATTAGACAACATGTGTCTAAATTTTTTCAATGCTCTAATAGTAGCAAGAGCTTTCTTTTCAATGTAGATGTACTTGACCTAATAATCCTTGAGTCCTTCACTAAAGAAAACAATGGGTTGCTCCAAATTTTCTTTATTTAGTTGAGTTAGAATAGTTGATATACTTGATTCACCCCCAAAAGTATAAAGAATAAAATCCTTGTCATAGTTAGGATTGACAAGGGTAGGAGCTTGGGAAATTTCTTATTTGATATCCTCAAAGCTATCTTTACCTTCTTTGGTCCATTTGAAGACCATTATTTTCTTAAGCATAAAAGTAAGAGGCTTTACCAAAGTAGCAAGATTTGGAATAAACCTTCTCACAGAGTTAATTGTGCCTAAGAAAATTTGTAATCCTTTCTTGTGACTGGGAAGTGGGATGGCTCAGATGGATTTTACTCTTGTAGGATCAATGACCAAGCCATCCTCTGAAACAATGTGCCCAAGAAGCTTGCCTTGATCAGTGGCAAAGAAACATTTATTTGGATTTAGGGAAATACCATATTCCCTATATTTCTGAAATACTTGTTCAAGGTAACTAAAATGGTCTTTTTCATGCTTTGAAAACACTATGATATCATCCAAGTAGACCAAAACAAACTATCTAAAAACACCTTGAAATGCCATATCCATGGCTCTCTGAAACATGGCACCTACATTGGTTAGACCAAAAGGCATTTTACAATAAGCATAGGTGCCCCACTTGGTAGTAAATGTTGTCTTGTTTTGATTAGATTCTTGGACCAAAATTTGGTTGTACCTTGAGTAACCATCCAAGAAAGAAAACATTTCTGACCCACTGACCGTTTGTAAAATCTACTCCATGGAGGGAAGGGGATTTAATGATCCTTTAGGGAGGCTCTATTTAGATCCCTAAAATCTACACAAAGTCTTATTTCCCCATTCTTTTTTCTGACAGGAACAATATTTATAACCCATGAAGAATGCTTGATGGGAAAAATTATTCTAGCCTCAATCAATTTGGTCAACTCTTTTCTCATCAAAGGATCAATCCTAGGATTTATAGGCCTTTTATTTTTCCTTATAGGTTTGGCATTAGGATCTAATTCAATAGTATGTTGGAAAAGGCCTGGGTCAAAACCCTTTAGGTGTTCATAGGTCCAAGAAACTACATCATTGTATCTATTGCAAAGAAACATCATGTTCAGTAGTAGAGCATACCTTTCCCAAGTTTAGAGACTTCCCCTCTGAAATTTCTATTTGCTTGAAGTCACCCTTCTTTTCAACTAAGTTCATCCTTTTCTACTTTAACTGATCATCAGGGTTGAAAATACCTTCAAGGGTGGTAAGACCATTCGGTAGCTTGTCGCTATTCAGCTACAAAATCTGATCACCATACTAATTTTGCAGCTTGGACTAATTTATTCTAGACAATTCTTCCTCTTGCATAAAATTCACTATCTATTGGTCACTATCAAAGACTTTCCAGTGATCTCAATTATTTGGAACAATAGGCCTCACAACAAGTCTAATATGCTGCTCCTTTTTACTTGCAATATGTGTTGGTATGTCAAATTGAGCACCAACTGCTGCAAGACTATCAACATGCTTATTCTAATTTCTTGGAGTTGTTTGGATGTTAAAACCCTCAAAACCCTCAATTAAATCACAAACCCTATGCTTGTAGAATTTGAGTAGATTATTCTTGGTTGAGCTTTGAGTTCTGACTTGATGGAAAACCAATTTGTTGTAACCAAAAACTTGTAACAATTTGATGTTCCTTTT